>JAFIRS010005164.1:0-64079 GCA_018342105.1 Gonioctena quinquepunctata
GTTGATTCGAAACTATTTCCATAACTAGTATCAAATCCCTGAATCCGTTTCTGCATCAATTACGATTCATAACCACAGTTCGAATGGAGACTGAGAAGAGGTCGCAACTGTACGGGTCATTAATTTATTAGTTTATCTAAGGTTTCCTGCAGATGACGCTGGAAATCGAATCCAACAGTTGATGCATACACGTTGTCCTACTAGGTTAGTCTATATACAATGGTTCTATCATTGTCTAAAGAGACAATGGTATTATATACTATATTTTACTTACATAAAATGTCTTTTCAGTTTAACAAGATGGAACCAAGCACTTCATTTTGAATAAATGTATAATTCGAAATGAAAACGGAATTCTCGATTTTCTAACGCCACAATTGAATAAGCCAAACGCCAAGAGCAAACAAGAATCAAATTCTAGGGCGACAGTGTCTTTTTATGCCATTTTCGTCGTAATCATATAAATATAACCTAAAATCTTGGGAAAATAGTGATTCGTTGTAACGGCGGCGACACCGAGGAGCGAAAACCCGAAGCTTCGATTCGAAAGGTGGATGTAGTAATAAAGTAAAGAAAACTGAACTGTTTGTCGCTGTCTGCCCAAATGATTGAAGACAATGGCTGAATTGCGGAATCTAGTTCTTCCACATCTTTGACGATTTCGGAGCGGACTGAACATTGTCTGAATAAATTTCTTAGGAGAGTTGCTCTTTGGTGTTGACATCTACTCAACAATCATTCGAATCAGGTCGCCACATAAGAAATCAAGCAGGCCATATTGTCGCACGTTTGATCCCACACATTTTCAGATATGAGTGCATACACCAGGGTTTCTAGACATCTTACTATACACCTATAATGTGTATCAGATCTGACGACCGAGTGAAAACCATCAAATCTCTATTCGGATAATGCGAAAAATTTTGTAGGCGCAAGCGCTGAATTATCGCGATTTTTCGACTCGAATATAGTGTGGCACTTCATCCCAGCCTGTTCTCCAAACTTTGGAGGTATGTGGGAAGCCGGCATAAAAAGTGCTAAATTCCACTTGAAAAGAGTTTTAGGGAATGCCCATTTACATTTTGAGAGTTTCAATACCGTGTTAGTGCAGTTTGAATCTATTTTGAATTCCAGACCCATGTGTCCATTAACCTCGCTTCCCGATCAATTAACCCCTCTTACCCCTGCTCATTTTTTGGTGGGAAAGACATTAACGGCAATTCCGGAATCCAGCGTTACTCATATCCCGGAAAATAGGTTGAATCATTACCAGAGGTTACAAAATATTGTTCAACAATTTTGGACCAGATGGCTCCGAGAGTATTTGTCGGAATTACAGTCTAGAGTTAAATGGAAGGAAAACGCACCAAACTTCATCAAGGAAGGCACCATTGTCTTAGTCAAGGAAGATAATGCACCTCCATTGAAATGGCATATGGGGCGAGTTCTGCAACTCCATCCAGGAGAAGATGGGATTGTACGAGTCGTCTCCCTGATCGTCAACGGCAGTGTTATAAAACGTGAAAACCCTTCTTTGGTTATGCTCTTTAATATTCCGAAAAAGGGCTGTCGTCTTTGAACTCCTTCATAGTGCCTTCTTTTGCCAGAAGGTCAGCTTTTTCATTTCCTTCAAAGCCGTTATGTCCAGGGACCTATAGCAGAGTTATTCTGTTGTCCCTGTTTACACTTTGAAAGGCTTTCACGCAGTTCCATACTAATCTGGATTCTATACGACTTGATGCCAGAGCTTTATTTAGTGCTGCTTGGCTGTCCGACATGTTCAGCAAAAACTACTGAAATTAAATTTTAATGGCTTGAACTTGTGGAATATTTTTTTTTAACGCTGCATGAGTTTACTTTAAGTGTTCGATTCTGTTTCAAGAATACATCTGAGGGTCTACATCAAGATTAGTCAAAGTCGAAGTCATAAAAATATGTTTTAAAAACATAGGGGATATACAGCCTTTCTTGGGTATGATGGTAACGTTGCTAAATTTATACATAACTTGTCAAAAAAGTCATCTAAGAATATTACTAAAAAAATAGAAAGATGTTCAAACCAAAGGTGTTCGAAAACCTCATGGCTGTTTTATATAAGCCATTTGAAAATTTGTGGTATGCAAAGTGACTACTACTCTGTGGAATGGCAGCTATATCGCTACAATATTTTCTTTGTACTCATGTCTCTTGCTCATTTACGGAAGCTCAGACCATATAGACACAAATCAAAAATGAATTGTTTGCTATTACTGAGTTCTCTCAGTCCCATATAAAACTCCGTGGGCAAATATGAAAGGAAATGAAAGATGATATCCATATTTCGTGAAAGCAGATGATCTTGATGTCAAAGGGTCCTCTTATTTTCGTAGCCATATAGCACACTCATAGTTTCCCTTGAATACTGATGAAAAACATCAACTTTATTGCATATTATAAAGAGTGCCATGAATAAGTCAAAATAAAAGCAATAACACAAGTTTACTAAAAATTGATCTATCAGTTATAATTGCATTGCCTGTTCAGTTTCATCTAGTTGTGTGTTTCTGTAAAATCGCAGACAATACAAACTAAAGTTAATGTTTCAAATTACCAAAAAATATTTTATTTTGACCAAAACTCTACCAACATGATGGTAATAACGAAAATATTAAAGTGATACCATTAATGATTTTAGTAAGTGTTTGAACTGCCTCCCTTCACGTAGAATACACATTGTACCTTTTTAATATTTCTCGATTCGTAGCAGCTAAAATCGTCGCTCGCGATATGGAACCACAAACATTTGTGATACTATTTTTTAAATCAAAAGAAATCCAGTGGAGTCATATCTGGACTTCGAGCTGGTCATGGTGTTGGACCCTTATTTCCAATCCATTTGTCATTAAAAGTGTCATCCAAATATTGGGTAATTATTCTACTATTAAGCGGAGATGCCCCATCCTGTTGAAACCACATATTCAGTCGAGTTTGTATTGGTAAATTCTCCAAGATATTCGGTAACACATGTTGGAGGAAAAGCAAGTACCTCTCTCCATTCAGAATTCCTTCGTAAAAATGAGGTCCTATCAAATAACCATCAATGATTCTGCACCAAACATTAACCCCCCACACAGACTGATATCTCGTTTCTTGAATCCAATGAGGGTTCATGTCAAACTGATAGTGACAATTATGTTTGTTTATTATACCGTTGGTATGGCTTTCATCACTCCATAATATTTTGTTCAGAAACTGTTCATCATCATGAATACGGGTGGACAACCAAGCAATGCATTTTTTTTATTTTTATTTATTTTATTTATAATATAGAGTAATTATAACATTTCCTACAGGGTAATTTCCTATATTCAACTATTAACTATACTAGTGTGTACACCTAGGACCAAGGACCTGTGTGTGTACAGATCAATTTGTGTTGTTGCATTATTTTACTATTTATGACAGAGTAGTAAATAAAATAGTAGTGGTAAATACCATAACATAGTTTTGTAGAGATAAACTAACATTAAGCAAATCCAAGTTGGAAGGATAAGTGTAACAAAAGATTTTACAACCAGAGAGTAAGTTGAGTTGCAGTCACAACTTCTAATTCTTTCCATTCAGATATGTACATTGTTTGGGATTGATGATTGCATATATTTACAGTAATTATAGGATGTTTATTGTGATAAACCTTTGGTTAGCATCTTTCTGATGAAAGGGACTTATTAGTCTATTATTAACTTTTGACCGAGTTTCATGATTATGCATATTTGATTTTATCAGTACTGTTAATTTCTAGATTTGAGTCTGCAAATTTTAGTTTAGAGAAATCATATCTGTTTGCTTCTGTTAGGGAAAAGGTTATATATTATGTTTTACTTACATTCATGGATAATTTGTTAAAGTCTAGCCAGGTTTTGACTGTGGATATGCCATGTAGCCTTTTCCTTAACAGTCTGCTATGTGCTGTCTTCAAAAACTAGAACTGTATCATCAGCATATGATATTATAGTGCCGCCTGTATGTGTGTTTAGTAGAGAGTTCGAATACATAATGAAAAGCAGAAGTCCAAGGACTGTACCTTGATGTACTCCTATCTGTATATCATCAGTGTCGCTATACGTATCTCTTATTTTTACAATTTGTTTTCTTTCCAGAAAATAATTTTTGAAAATCTCCAATACTATACCTCTTACCCCATATTGTTAGAGAGTGTTGAGTGAGAAACGATGTCAAAAGCTTTTGCTAAGTCCAGGAACACTGCAATACATTTGTTTCCTCTGTCTAATATTTTTTTAATGTGATCCAATTTTATGAACATCCTGTTCATATTTTCAACAAATCAAGTGATCTATTAGTTCAAACATTGCTTCCTCTGTGCTTATACCTGGCCGAAAACCAAATTGTAGTTTGTAGTTGAGAATGTCATTTTTCATTAGAAATTCATATAATTGAGATTTTAAACATTATTCGAATAATTTTCCAAAAGTATTTATAAGGCTTATAGGTCTATAGATGTGAATACCATTTTTATCACCATTTTTATATATAGGTGTAACCACCGATATTTTGACATGTTCAGAAATTTTTCCATTCAGGAATATTAAGTTTATTATATGAACCAGAAGTTTTAGGAGTGAATGACATTTTTTACTAGCGAGGATGTTATTCCATCCATTCCAGGTGCACTGGTAGATTTTAGGGTGTTTATGTGTTGAGTGAGTTCAGTTTCATTTATAGGCTTAAGAAACATGAAATTTTTAATTTGTGGTTATTTGTTTTTGTATTTATTGGGTGCAGGAGGAATTGTGGATGCTAATTTGCTTCCGATATTTACAAAATACTGATTAGAGTAGTTCAATCTCCTATCAGCATCTCCTAAATATGGGAATATATTATAGTTATGAACAATAAAGATTATTACATAGCTTGAACCAGATGTATTTTGTAGGGATGGAATTTGTTTTTTGACAAAATACGCTATATTGACGATTTCGAAATATCACAATCTATTGCTACTTGTCTGGTAGAACTATGTGGTTCCAATACCATTTGACCTAGCACTGCAACAGTGTGATTCTCATCTGTGGCCGTTTTTTGTTTTTTTCGTTTCTTTTCATTAAAACATCCATTTTGTGCCAAATATTTGGCTAAGCCAGTGAATGTTTTGTCTGACGGTAATCTTCTGTCTGTTTTACGAAAAACCAACATAAAACTAGCTACACTTTCGTAAAATCTGACAGGTTTTCTGACAGATCGATGAATTCTCGTATTATTGCATTTATTTTGACGCTTTCATGGCCCTCTTTATAATATGCAATAAAGTTGCTGTTTTTCATCAGTAGTCAAGGGAAACTATGAGTGTGATATATGGCTGAATTCAGAATTTGATGCAGAATTGCAAAAAACATCGAAAAATCTGGGATGACATTCAAAAAAATTGGCGTTGGTGTCGCAACGCCCTAACGGATGACGCCTAGTGATAGATCTCTACGTAAATAAAGGACCCTTTGACATCAAGATCATCTGCTTTTACGAAATATGGATATCATCTTTCATTTCCCAGATATTTGCCCGCGGAATTTTATATGGGACACCCTGTATATTCGGAACAAAATTATCGTTGAAAGAGATACAAACCATTGACCATTGTCAAAACAAAAACTCAACTTATGGCCAGCCAGATTGCAATTAAAAAAAATTACGAAAAGTACAAACTTTTAACAAAAGAGTTTTGATTCAATTCCGAGGAAGCCACCATCCGCCAACAGCTGTTTCATGATTTATTTTGTTATTTGTTTGAGTTACTCTGAACGCACTAGAAACTTGGCTTTTGGTGTTATGGTTTGGCCTATACTGACATCTGTTGGTGACCTATCAATGTTGCACGAAATTTCCTGCCTTTGAACTCCACAGCACTAGGTTTGAGTTTCACTCTGCACATTATAGAGGTCATATCTATAAATTGTGCATTTTACATACTTTTGGCCAAAAAAATAACCTAAATTCAAAAAAATTAATTGAAGTACGGAAATACATTTGGTAATTATAAAGAAATGTTTTAATAACTTAGCTCTGCCACTTGTTAATTTAATAAACACATCTCTTTTAGAATGCAAGGTACCAGATGAACTAAAAATATCAATTATTGTGCCAGTCCCAAAAGTAAGCAACTCTCACAGAGCCATTGACTTGCGTCCCATCAATATGTTCAGTTGTCCTGAGAAGATTATAGAGAAAGTAGTATATGAACAACTATTAGAGTTTGTAGAGACAAACAACATTATAAACTGTGTGCAATCAGGATTTCGAGGGAAATATAGCTGTGAAACTGCAATACAATGTGTTTTGAACGACTGGAAGAGTAATCTAGATAAGAATCTTGTTACAGGGGCGGTGTTTTCAGATTTAAAAAGGGCGTTTGAAACAATAGATAGGGGGAGATTATTAAGAAAGATAGAGAGTATTGGAGTGAAAGGTAGAGCTTTGGAGTGGATCAATAATTACTTAATAAATAGGAAACAGAAAGTAACAATGAATGAAATTATGTCTCTTGAAATCGAAAATGACATAGGGGTTCCACAGGGTAGTGTTTTAGGTCCACTGTTATATCTTTTATATGTTGACGACATAGTGAGTGCAGCTGGACATTGTTCCATACATCTATTCGCCGATGATACCCTCATATATTTTACATGTTTATTTATTTACGGCAAAGCCAATTTACATTTAACAAAGTGTGATAAACTATAAAATATTATTGAACTCTTATGTCTAAAGTCTACACTAGAATTTTACAAAACATTTAGCGAAGTGTGAAATACAAAGTATTAATGAATCCTTATGTCTAGTTACTATATTACTAAAAGATGAAACAAATCTGGTATTAACAAAGAAAATGATGTAACCAATCTGGTACTTACAAAAGAAAATGGTAAGGTAAAGAAAAGTTTCGGAAACGCTATAGCCTATTCAATTGATTTTTGAAGACCTGAAGTGACACATTAAACAAATCTAAGTTATTATGACATTCATTTCCCAGCTTCAGAATACGAGGAATCGGACTGTTCATAGCATAATTGGTATGGAAAAAATTTATATGAAAAATATCAGGATTTCTCGTATCTTTTTGTTTGATATGAAAAGTTATTAGTTGTAGTATTTCTGGGCAGTTGATCTTATTATTTATTATTTTGAAGAGGAAACTCAAGTTCATAGAAATTCTCCTATCCTCCAATGATTTTATATTTAACTTAGTTAAGAGTTGACTGTACTCATATTCATTTCGTTGAATACCAAAGTGAAAAGCACAATTCCTCAAGAATTTATTTTGAACATTTTCAATCAAATCTATATTTACATTATAATATGGGTCCCATATAACCGAACAATACTCAAGAATGGATCTTACGAAAGCACAATATAAAATCTTTTTTGTTTTAATTGAAAAATCAGTAGAGATTCTCAACACAAAACCTAGCATTTTGAGACTTTTTGCCACAATTTCTGATACTTGAAGATTAAAATTAATTTCGCTATCAAATTTAACTCCCAGATCGCGAATACATTTTTCTCTTTTAAGAACTATATTATTCAATTTATATTCAAAGAATATTGGACTTCTAATTCTAGCGAACGTAATGATTTGACACTTATCGATGTTTACCTCTAACAAATTATTTCTACACCACATGGAAAAAGCTTCGAGATCTTTTTGTACTAATTCGGCATCTTCCCGGCAAGTAATTGCCCGATAAAGTTTGAGATCGTCCGCAAACATAAGGAATTCAGAATAATTGAAAACAAACTCTATGTCCGTTTAGATAATGAAGAGTTGGTAACAACACTTAACACTACTTTGGAAAATATCAATAAATGGTGTTCCTCTAACCAATTGAAGATAAACACACAAAAAACCAAATTTATGATAATCAGCAACGAAAATAATTACAGATTGTTTTGCGAGAGTCAGCTAAATATTACTGTAAGTGACGAGTCAATTGAAATGGTACAGAAATTCAAATATTTAGGAGTAATTATAGATAGAAAGCTCAAATTTAAAGAACATGCAAACAATTTAATCAAAATCATTTCATATAAAATCAACTACTTACAAAGATGTTCTACTTTTCTGACAAGATGGGCCAAAACTATTCTGTTCAACACCCTGATATTACCTCATTTTACCTACTGTTCCACAATACTTTACCTGCTCAATCAAAATGAAATGTCCAGATTTAGGAAACTTCAAAATCGAGCTATGAGAATCATACTCACATGCTCAAAGAGAACACACATTGGGCATATGTTAAAGGAAATGCAGTGGTTGTCAATAGATGACTTCTTTGAGTATAATACTCTAATATTTATATTTAAGATCAAATCAGGTACTGCTCCAAGCTATTTGAGAAATATTGTCAATTACAATTCTGATGTGCATACCCACAATACAAGATCACGAAATGATTTCCACATTCCACTGGTGGCAAAGAGTCATACACAAACTTCTGTATTTTTCAAAGGCCTGAAGAGATTCAATCAGCTGCCCCTAGAAATCAAATCCTCAGATTCCTTGAACAAGTTCAAACAGAACTTAAAAATTTTTCTTCACTCTCCTAGTGCTGGAGCTTCAAAAAGAATTTTTCTTAGTAATTCTATTTCAATATTCTGCACAGGTATACTTATGTTTCTCCCTTCTCTTCAACTGATTTTATTGTGTAGTTTTTATGAGTGGAATGGCTGTATTGGTTTTACTTTATTTTATATGACCAAATTTTAATGTGTAGTTTTATGAGTGACATATCTATTATTAGTTTTATTTTATATGACCAAATTTAATGTGTATTCTTTAAATGATCATTTGTATTAGTTCATATAACTAAAATAAAGGAATTATATATGTAACTACACCTAACAAACTAACAAGGTTGTTAGTTCAGAAAAAAACAGTTGCAGTAAGTTACATTACGCTCACCTAGATATCCTTTATAGCATTGCCAAAGTAAATATGTCATATTATTTAGCCAAGCATGAACAAAATGAAAATGAAAAATACTTGCAAATCATGCCAAGTCTATCAAAAGTCAAATAAACCTGATCCCCTGACGGCTCATGATATAAAAAATCTTGGTTAAGGTATTTCATTTTGATGGTAGTATTTCTTACAGGCTTAAGTTTGGAAAGTAGATAGAAAGTCTAAGGTCTTATATGATAAAGTTGATTAGTGGAATCGAAATTGTGAGAAATAGGTTTATTATATTTCTCAAGCAGCAGCCTGAATTTTTTTCAAATAATAGCCAAATTAACAGAAAAAAGAATGTAACTAGTGATAGTAAAATTATTCTGGTATATGTAGAAAACAACATTTCAGGCAATATTGATAATTCCTTCAGCAAGAGTTCAGATATGGAGGACTCCTGAACAAGTTCTTATGGGTGTTCTGATATCAATTTATCTTCATATGAGGTCTCCATGGTTTCAGGGAAGGAAGAGGGAGGTACCAATTGGAGAAATATAAACAAAAAAAAACATAGTAAGATATCTAGAAAGGCAAAATATTTGACAATAAAAATAAAACACTTATTGTTAATCCCTTTTTATTATTTTATTCTTACTACCTATTAGATAGTTCTCTTATTTTACGATTTCTTTAAAAAAAAATTCAACTGCTGATTAATTTAGAAAAAAAACGATCATAGGGAGCAGTGGCGGATCACCGCATAGGCGCAATAAGCGCGCGCTTTAGGGCCCCGGAGAACAGGGGGCCCCAAAAAGGGCCTCAGTAAAGAACTGTATAACCATCAATAAGCACAAGGATACTATGAAAACAAAATATTGATGAGTCTTAATTCTTATAAATATAATTTTCACTTTGTTCCGATAATTCTAATTCCAGAGGAAATAGTGCTCATATTAAGGTCTGGCAACAGGTCATAGTAGCGCTCATCCTGTAATGAACAGCGAATTGTACGATTAATTTAGTCACTAAATCAGTCACTAGCTGTATGCTTACATGCAAAATTTGCAGAATTTTATAATTGTCCAAGTCTGTCTACCTGGATTAAATCCCTCAAATTAGCTGTGAATAAGTGCTATATAAATTACGAGTGTAGTATCAAAATGTTAAGCAGTGAATAATCTATCATCCCCGAACATTACAATTATGGTAGTCCCTACAAAAAGTGCATAAACAGCATTAATAGTTTGTCATTCATTACTTCATCTGGTCCTAGGAACTATTGTGACAAAAAGTGCAAATCGGTACCTAGTTTTTACGATAATAAATAAATAAAACCTGCAAAAAAAAAACCAGTAGATAAGTGAATTGGAGATTACCTGCCAGTGGTGTAATTTTATCATGGCTGGGATTTGCTATAAATGCAATGAGTCTTGTGTCTTGAGAGACAGCAGAACAGAAGTATTTGGTTACCCTTGTGACCAGTGCAAAAGAGTTGTTTGCAAATCCTGTGCTGGGATATCATCTTCAGAGGTTCGTGCAGTTGTAATCACAACCAGAATAATGTCGTTCCACTGTCCTTTATGTAGAATTAATAATATCCCACAGATTACTCAGAGACTCAATAATATTGAACAAGAAATCCAGGACCATTCCTCAAATCTCAATGGAAAATTAGTCACTTTGGAACAGAGGATTATTAGAATTGAACAATTCATAGAGTCGAATAAATGAATTGAACAGAGATTATTGAAAATTGCTCAAATTCTGGATTTGACCAAATCACTTCAGCAAAGACTGTCAACATTAGAACAGCTTGTCGAGAGCCCTAGGGCCAGCCCCTCAAGCCAAAACAATTGTGAAATTGGAACAAACTCGTCGGATTGTGAAACCTTCATACTTGAAGTAGAGGAAAGAAAAAGAAGATCGACAAACCTAATGGTTTACAATCTACCAGAAAACGATAATCCTGATGTCGATAAAAGGAAGATTGGTCACGTATTCAAGGACATAATACCTACGGACTGTACAAAAAAAGTTTTTCGCATTGGGAAGAAATCAGGTAATAATGTGCAACGTCCATTGAAATTGGTTTTAAATGACTCACACTTTGTCCTAACTTTACTGAAAAATAAGGATAAAATCAGTAGTCCCGACTGCCCCCGGCTAAAGATATCATCTGACTTAACGTTCCAGCAGAGACAGCATTTGAAATTATTAAGGGAACAATTGAATTCGAGAATTTCATCTGGTGAAACGGACTTAACAATCAAATATGTAAATGGTATTCCTAAAATAATTTCTAAGCAAAAAAACGCATAAAACCGGGTAGTCAACAATCAGCATTAGATCTCTTGATTAATTTTCAAAATGTAGGTGGTATGAGAACTAAATTAATTGAGTTTCAGCAGTCCGTCTCTATTTGTTCATATGACATAATTATATTGGTTGAAACTTGGCTAACATCAGATTTCCTCAACTCGGAACTCAATTTGACTGATTATGATATTTTCAGGAAAGACAGAGACTCTGTTGGAAATACAGTCAAATTGAGAGGAGGGGGGGTATTAATAGCCACTAGGAAACGATTGAAATCTAGTCACCTTCCGTTAGATGACATGATTGAGCACTTGTTTGTTAAAGTACATTTTCAACATTTCAACTATATTTTCGGTTCCTGTTATATCCCTCCTGCATCCGATACTCTATTATATAATACCCACTGTGAGTGTGTTGAATCTTTAGTTATGACTTATCCAAATAGCAGACTCATTATATGCGGTGACTACAATTTACCAAATGTTAATTGGAAAAATGATAACTTAGGTGTCACGGTCAATGATCCTAATCACCCAGGAGCGTTACAACTTGCAAATACCTTTGGGTATTTACATACGTATCAAAGCAACTTCATAAGAAATAGTAGAAATAGACTCTTGGATTTGGTATTTTCAAATATCTTTCATTTAGAGGTATCGAAAGCAGATGACATATTATTTCCAAGTAGTATTCATCCCGAACCTATTGCTATTAGTTGTAGTGTCAATGAAGGAAAAAAACTCCACTACCGAGAATATTACCATGACTTTAAAAATGCAGATTGCCTGGCAATCAACAATTTTTTCGCAAACTTCGATTGGAATCAGCAGTGTCACCTAGACGTTAATGAAACCACTAACACGCTTTACAATTTAATTTATGATGCAATAACCCTCTTTGTTCCTGTGAAGTTATACAAAACTTCACACTTCCCTACTTGGTTCAGCCCAGAATTGATACATCTTGTAAAAGATAAAACAAAACTTCACAAACGGTTCAAACAATCTGGTGATTTTGATGATTACAGAGTTTTTTCAGAAGTTCGCAATCAATGTAAACAAGTTAGTGATTATTGCTACAAACGTTATATTACCAATATGGAAAACAATATAAATTTGAATCCAAAATCATTCTGGAGATTTGTCAATGATAAGCGAAAAAATTATGATCTTCCAGACAAAATGCACTTACAGAACCAATATGAAAACTCTCTAGACGGGGTTGTTAATCTTTTTGCAAAGCATTTTTCCTCTGAATTCACTTCTCATGATAAGGTACATACGCCTAATTATGCATTCGATAAATGTATAAACTTCGGTAATGTTGAGATCAGCGTCGTAGAAGTAATTGACAGAGTCAACTATATACCCTCCAAGTTTTCCTCTGGTCCAGATAATGTTCCATCAATTTTCTTAAAGAATTGTATTTATACCCTAGCAACTCCTCTTACTAAACTTTTTAATCTATCTCTTAGTTCTGGTATTTTCCCAGATTTTTGGAAACAAAGCTTTCTGAAACCCATACATAAATCAGGGGCAAGAGATGATATCGGCAATTATAGAGCCGTTTGCACCCAATCAGAAATACCTAAACTTTTTGACTTTTTAGTAAACAGGCATATGACTTGGCAAAGCAAAAGTATAATATCTCCACAGCAACATGGATTTGTGGCTAATAAATCAACTGTGTCGAACCTACTCGTTCATGAAAATTATATCTTAAGTGCTATGGAGAAAAGATTACAGGTAGACTCTATCTATACAGATTATTCTAAAGCCTTTGACAGGGTCAACCAAGAGTTGCTCATTGCCAAACTGTCTTACTGGGTTTTTATGGACCAATTTTGCAGTAGATACAGAGTTTCTTATCTGGTAGAAGCCATATAGTGAAAATAGGAGGCTGTGTATCAATCACAATCCCTGTATCTTCAGGTGTTCCTCAAGGATCCCACTGTGGACTTTTGTTATTCAACCTATTCATTAATGACCTTGTTACAATTATAAAACATAGTGAGGTACTCATTTTTGCTGATGACGTAAAAATATTTAAATCAATCTCTTCCATAAACGATGCCTCGCTCTTACAAGAGGAATTGTCACAATTTTATGAATGGAGTGGTAATAATCACATGGACTTGAATATATCTAAATGTTATCGCCAAACATACTCTAGAATTAATTACCCTGTTCTACATGACTACAGCATCAATAATATACCAATTAATAGGAGATCAGTATCAAAGGACTTAGGGATCATGTTTGATAGTGAATTGAACTTTAGATAATGAGTATATTATATCTAAATCACTCAAGATGTTAGGCTTCATTAATAGATCATGTAAGGACTTCAGTTTGAACACTCTCAAGTTATTATATTGTTCATTGGTGAGATCATTATTGGAGTATGCTTCAATAATCTGGTGCCCATATTATGAGTTACACATAAAACAAATTGAAGCTGTACAAAATACTTTCCTTAGGATTTGTGCATACAAGCTAGGTCTAAGAAGGGGAGAATATTCATACAACAACATTAGAGAACAGATGAACCTATTATCTTTAGAGAATAGAAGAATTATTATAGATGTATGTTTTTTAAACAAAATACTATCTGGCAGCATCAACTGTGAGGAGATTTTATCTTTAATTACCATTAATGTCAGTAGACAGACCAGAGTTAGTACTGAAATATTTAAAATACCGTTTCACTCCACAAATTATGGTTTTTTCTCTCCTCTCACCCGAATGCTCAGAAATGGAAATAAGTATCAACAGGTTGATGTCTTTAGCAGCCCCACAAACACCATTAAAATTGAATTGAGTCGCATTATTTCCTGAAACACTTCCTTTCATGATTATTATTTCATTCTATTATTATTATATAGCTTTGTATTTTTATATATTTAACCACTATATTGTATTGTATTTTACCACTTTAGTGGACTTGTATTGTGTTTTATATTATTATTAGTATTGTATTATGTATTAATTATCTTTAGTCTAGTTTAGGATTTTAAATTTTTTTATCTTTATATACAACAAATTGTAATTGGGACTACCCGTTGAATAAATAAATAAATAAATAAAAATTTAGTGGACAAAAGTGCATTCGATGTGTGTGAGTGTTGCCATTCGCCGTACTGGTTCAAGCAATTTATTACCGACTGATTGTTTTTGTGTGAATTCTCACTTAATGTACATCATCGCACCATCGGTGAATATGAATGAATCGGATGCTGAAAAGCGAAGCAAACAAAGAGAACGAGAAGAGCTATGCACCAAGTATTCGCTACCTGCATTTTTACTGCCTGCTACATCTACCTCTGCTTCGAGGCAGAGATATGAAAATCCAGACACAGGCACCATTGAATTGCAGTTGCATGGTGGAGTAGAAGAAAACGAAAATCCTGAACTTGACACCTCCAAAATGGATGTCGTCGACGATAATGGGGATACAGGCAGTAGTGAATCAAATATCAACACTGGAAATCAACCTGGTAGCACAACCTCAACTTGCTCTCATGACATTTCTTCATGGCCAACAATAGTTACGGATAAAATGATAGAATATTATATAGTCAATAAACCTTGTAATGGTGGAGACATTTCAAAACTCAAAGTAGATTACACTGACAGAAACAGAATTTATCAAAGACATTTACAAGATTCAAATTTGTATACTACGAAAGCAAATGGCGTCAAAGAAAGGTCAGAATTGATGATATTTTCAGAGACTACAAAATCTGTTTGTAAATTATTTTCGATAACCACGAAATTGGTAACTGGCTTCGGTGACTTGAGAAACATTACAAGAATACTGAAAGAACATGAATGTTCTATAGAGCATATATCTGCAATGCGTGCTTCAAAAAAAAGATCTATGGCTTTTGGACGCATTGACACAGAATTAGTAAAACAGACGCAGAAACTACAGTTGCTACTGTGAAACTGCTGTCTGCCCTTGGACTTGCTTTCCGAGGTCACAGGGAAGGAGAAGAATCTAACAAAAAGGGGAATTCTCAGGTTGGTCGAGGCAACGTAAACGTTATCTATCGTATATGATTTACGATGAATTTATTGCTTTGATGGCAAACGAGGTAAAAAATCAAATCATAGCAGAAGTTCAAGATGCGATATATTATTCCATTATTGTTGATTCCACTCCGGATATAAGCCATATCGACAAACTCATGTTCATTTTGAGGTATGTATCAAAAGAAGGTGATATAAAAGAGAGATTTTTGGGATTTTTTTGCAATAGATCACCATTTTATTTTATTTATTGAACCCCATTGCAATTTATAATTACAATTAACAATCATTACATGATAACCATGTTTACAGTGTTCGGTCCATTAGTATTGTTTCTGGGATAATCTAATAATTTTCTGACATATACATTTATACAATCTATTGTATGCACCTAGGTGTTCAACACCTGTATGTGCCTTAAGATTGCATACGGAGCATATAGTTAGTTAATTGAATTGCAATCATAAACTTAATTTACCATAAAATAAATATGTGATTAAAATATAAAATTTATAGCCAATATAAATTAAAATTTTAAATATTTTATTACTGCTTGTTGAGAGGTATTAGAGGATATTTCTGAATGTTTCCAGGTTGGTGACAATGTATGTTTTACATTGTTTCCTAAAAATGTTCAATTTGTTTATATTTCTAATATTTATGGGCAACAGATTATAAATTTTAGGAGCTAAGTAGTCAATGAATTTTAGGTTAAGGGTTGTATTGCATTGTGGAATTTTCAAGTTTTTTGGTGTTCGATCTGGTAGAATACTGATGATCAATGAACTTTTTTAAATTATGTGATTTATAAAAATAAGAACATGATAAATGGATATATAGGCAACTCATATCACAGGTACTCTCGTTGTATAATAGACTGGCGGCATACAATCTGTTTTTGTTGAAAATTATTTTCAAGATGTGATTTTGTATTATAGTCCATCCAATATCAATTGCAGAAGCTGTTTCTATAGGGAGCAAATGAAAACTCACTTCGCTAACACGAGCGTATATGCGAAGAAACGGAACGAAAAATAATCTGTACTACTCGTAAACATTCGCCGTCGGCAAACGGTAGATCAAAAGAGCCGATAGTCAACGTGGACCTGAGTGACTGCTGTCTACTGCACAACCGATTCGTCTGGGCCAATCAAGTCGGACATAAATGCTTGCAGGTGTGGCTATACGATGGGAGGTCATAAATCACGCGTTATATTTGTGTTTTAATAGCTCTAAAAGATTAAAAACCAGTAGCGTCTGTGGTCTTGGTGTGTGCCGATCGAAATACGTTTGAGGATAATCTAGTTTTTTTTTCTTAATGTATTTGTATAAATAAAAGCTTGTCTTTAATTTTCATTATTTATGAAGTATTTTTAAAATCTTGAAATATCTAAATAAAATTAGTTATCTCTGCCCCTGCTGCTCACAGGATTTCGCCGCAAGACTTTTTTATGCTTCTGCAATTGATATTGGGAAAAGTATACCTGTAATGGTTTTGTATGTTCCACCCCACACTATTATACCATACCTAATAAGTGACTCTATCAATGTTTTATAGACAGTTATTAACAATTTAGTGCTCAAAAACTCTCGTAAAATGTAGAACTTTCTAATCAATTTCTGAATTTTATTAGTTAGATAGTTTATGTGGTCTGTCCATTTCAGATTTTGGTCAATTATCACACCTAGATACTTTGTTTTTGATACTGATGTTATTTCAAAAATGGTGAATATCTAGAAAATACTGTTTTGAAAACATTGAATGATTTCTTAATTGATATCACACTATGTAGAGGCCAAGCATATGATAATGCCTCCAATATGTCAGGCAAATATATAGGACTGCAGAGCAGACTAAGAAAACATAGCCCAACAGCGTACTACATACCTTGTGCCAGTCATTCCCTCAATTTATTGGGAAATTCAGTAGCCGAATCATGTACTGATGCCATACATTATTTTTGTTTTGTTCAAAACTTATATGTATATTTCTCTGCTTCAACAAGACGATGGAACATTCTGCAAAACAGTTTGACTGACAAAGCTAAACAAATCTAAAGAGTCTGTGACACTAGATGGTCATCTAGAGCTGAAGCCGTTTGAGCCTTAGCTGGAAGCTACAAAAATATTAAAGAGGTCGAAAAGGGAAACATTCTCAATTGAATATCGATAGAAAGATTTTTCTGTGAATTGAAAAATCCACGATTAAAATGAAGTTATTTTTTGTGAAGTCTAACGAAAACAACTATTCGGCTAAAGCCAGCTGGAATTGAACTACATCGATAGATATTCTGAAAGGCTACTCAAAGAAAATTGAAATTGAAAATTTGCATTTTCATTCAGATAGTTATTTGATTTTCTATTCAGTCTTAATTAAGAACTCATAAGATGAATGAGGCAAGAGAATGTTTTCCAAAGAGATACTCACAGAAATCATTAGTAACATTGACCAGGAGAACATCATTCACTAGTCTTCAGCCTACGATCGTGGAAGCGAAATAGATTTCGCTCACAAAAATGTATTGAAGACCTAGTGAATGCGATGTCTCTCCATAGGCAATGTTACTAATGATTTCTGGTGAGTACTCTTTGGAAAACATTCTTCTTTGCCTCAATCATCTTTATGAGTTCTTAATTAAGACTGGAATAGAAAATCAAATAACTATCTGAATGAAAATGCAAATTTTCAATTTCAGATTTTTTCTTTGAGTTAGGCCTTTCAGAATATCTATCAGATGTAGTTCAATGTCCAGCTGGCTTTAGCCGGAAGTAGTTGTTTTCTGTTAGACATTCACAAAAATAACTTCATGAATACCCCACAAGAGGTGATCTTGACGATGGAAGATAGTGACTAAGGTTTATCTTTCAGAAAAATTTTTTAATCTGGATTTTTCAATTCACAGAAAAATCTTTCTATCGATATTCAATTGAGAATGTTTCCCTTTTCAACATGAATACCCCACAAGAGGTGATCTTGACGATGGAAGATAGTGACTAAGGTTTATCTTTCAGTCGCAGATGATTCCACATCTGATTTTATGAACATCCTGTTTATATTTTCAACAAATCAATTAAAGAGGTCCTTATCCAATTGAGTACAAGTGGCAATGAGAAACCTATTGCCAAATTGGTAGCACAAAAATTATCTTAATCATTTGATGATTATGAAGTAGCCCTCATGACGGTACTTTGGAATAAGTTATTGCAACATATAAATACCACCAGTAAGTCACTCCAAGACGCACACTCTAATTTATTAATGGGTACGAACCTGCTCAACTCCCTTTTGGAATTTGTCAAAGATATCCGAAATAACTTCGAAACCATTGAGGCAGATGCACAAAAGTTAACAGACAACAGAAATTTTAGAGATGGAAAGACAAGGGCCCGAAAAAGGAAACAACATTTTGACGAGGCGACAGAAAATTAAATATATTTAACCCGTAAAAATGCCTTCATTGTTAATATACACACTATAATTTGTGATGGAACTAGTTAATAGGAGTGAGGGGTATAAAAACATTGTTGATGATTTCCGTATTTTCTTTGACTTGAATATATCCTAAAATGAAATTTATTTACGAAGTGAGAAATTAATTACGAAATATAGCAGATATATCGGGATCATCCAGTTCAAAGATGAAGTTCTTCAGTTCGTTAAATTTCTGAAAGAAGTGAATGACAGATCCAGCAGGCATTTATAAACTTCTTATTGAGGGCTTACAGTCTACTTTTCTGAACATAGAAACAGTTTACAAAAAAAATTACTATGCCCATATGTAATGCCAGTGGTGAACGATCTTTTTCCGCAGTGAAGAGGGTTAAGAAATATTTGAGGAATAGTTTGTCCCAAGAAAATTTGAATGCTTTGGCGATTTTGTTTATCGAATCTGAATAAGTCAAAGGACTTGATTATAATACTATGATAGACAAATTTGCCAAATCCAAAGCTAGAGAAGTTCCTTTGTGAATTATTAACATACTTAAATGGTTTTATATTTATTTTCAGTTATTTATTATCAGTATTCTCATCCAAAGATTTTTTCATTTTGTTATTTTTATATTACAGATCGTTTTTGCACGCTTTATATTAGCTTCACTTGTATGTTTGTTTGTTTGTAACCGACTCCTTTGGGCGCGATTTTGACCCACTTCCAGACGTCCGAATGATTTGAAATTTGGCAGGTGTACATAATTCCGGTGACAATGCATTAAGAAATTTTTGTGTGAAGAAAAAACAAAATGGCGGCTCCAATATGGCTTAGAGTTTTGTGATTATGGTCCGATTCGCTTCAAAATTGGTATCCTAGGGTTTTTGTGATCGGAGATTATGATTCTTTTGTCAAAATCGAAAAATTCAAGATGGCGGCTCCAAAATGGTGGACGAGTTCTGTGATTATGGTCAGATTCTATTCAAAATTGGTATGTAGAGGTTTTTGGGGTCAAATATTATGATTCTTTTGTGAAAATTGGAAAATTCAAGATGGCGGCTTTAAAATGGCGGCCGAGTTTTGTGATTATGGTCCGATTCGCTTCAAATTTGGTATCTGAGAGTTTTCGTGGTCGGAGATTATGACTCTTTTGTCAAACTTGAAAAATTCAAGATGGCGGCTCCAAAATGGTGGACGAGTTTTGTGATTATGGTCTGATTCTATTCAAAATTGGTATGCGGGGGTTTTTGGAGTCGAATATTATGATTCTTTCGTGAAAATTGAAAAATTCAAGATGGCGGCTCACTGTATATGTAGACAACGTTAAAATCTTTGAATGACTTCTAAAATCGAGATTTGACTATTAATACAGCTGTACACATCAATGATTTGAAAAATACATACAGTTACTAATAGTAATCACGGAATTAATAGTAGATTAGAACAAATATTAGTTTGAAAAAATAAAAAAACACGCTTCTATAAATAAACTAAACTAAAAAGTAGAAAATAAACAATAGTTTAAAAAAACTAAAAAACACGATTTTTATAAAAAACCGAACCAAAAAATGAATAAATAATAGTTTAAAAAAACTAAAAAACACGCTTTTATAGAAAACCAAACTAAAAAAATATAAAATGAATTTTAATAAATTTGAATTAAGAATAGTGTAAAAATTTTAATAAATATAAATTATAAATAATGTAAATGAGAAATAAATTTATTTTATTTAAAAAAATGCGTGGGGTGCGTAATCTGAATAAATGAAATGAATGAAAAAGCACCCCACGCTTTTTTGAAAATAAAATAAATTTATTTCCTATTTACATTATTATTAATTTATATTTATTAATTTTTTTTACACTATTTTTAATTCAAATTTATTTTCTATTTTTTTAGTTTGGTTTTCTATAAAAGCGTGTTTTTTAGTTTTTATAAACTATTATTTATTTTTTAGTTCGGTTTTTTATAAAAAGCATGTTTTTTATTTTTTATGAACTATTATTTATTTATTTTGTTACTTGTGTTTCATTTGACCCAAAAATGTGTTTTATTTTTGAAATATTTATGTTTAGTTTTCCATATCACATGTAAGATATCATCTCAATAACTGTGGTATATTCCTAGTTGTACTGGTCATAGTTAAAATTTATTGATTATTCCTATTATTACACAAGAATAAAAATGTAGTGTATCTATCTCATTTCATCCTTGAACCTCAAAGTATCAGGAAAAGGTATGACATTGATCGAAATAAAAAAAAAACCCTGCAGCACATATACACCCCACACATCCTACAAAGAAGGGGCCCCAGATTTGTCTTGCGCCTAGGGCCCCCAGCTACCTTAGTTCGCTACTGATAGGGAGGTGTCACGTTATCAACATACCCATCTACAGCAGTCCTACAAGTTGATAGTGTCATATTCATGACTTCACATGACATTTTAAGAACCATATCACCGTTTCAAACCTGGGAAGAAACATTAAAAATAATTTTGATATTTCATCCTAGGTTTATAGTTTCTGACAACGTAACTGCATAGAGAAGTATCCTCCAATTAATTATAATTTTTTCAGCTAGCCAAAATTCGGAATACAACTGAATGTTTGAATATTTTTTCTATTTATAAAAGAATTATTTGGTGTATGCCCAACTTATAAAAATAAGGAAAACTCATTTCTATGCCCTTCTAAACTTTTATATTTTGGTTTGTGGAAATTAAGTAAACTCCATAGGGAAACTAGGTTATTATCCAAAAGGGGCCTAGAGAATGGAAATAAAAAAAAATGTGATTTTTCCCCTTGTATCAATATAGAATTATCACCTAATAAGAGTAATGGCAATTTCCATAATCTGCGAATGCCGATCCAGAGGACAAAAGCTAGTTGGTCATAAGTGGAGGCAAAAGTATATTTTTATGTTTATCTATTTTTATCTGAAAAATGGTCTCGATTCGGACTAATATAAATTTTCTTTGAGTGGTATAATTTTAGCTGCCTCATCAGTAGCATCAGAATAATGGAGACATGATATATTTGAATTTATATTTAGTTAGACAACTATACTGGAATACTGGTGTTAGAAGGAGAGTACTGCAGACAAATTCGAGAGAAATCTGTTTCCTTTTGCTTAAGGTTCCTGATGTAGGGATGGTCTGGATTAGCATCTTTCAACTGAGCTAAATATCTGTTGGCAATCTGCAAAATTAAAGAGTTCAAAATATCATTATGTAATAAGAGCAATGAGAAGCCCAATACAATTTTATACCTTACATCAAAAAAACAAATCTATGAAAGTGTTCTCGAATCGAACTTGGCTTTTGTAATAAAAAAATATAGACATTTACGGATGTAGCTCTGAAATGAGCAACATTCCAAATTATTTTGTTTTTAATTATATATACAGGGTCCGTGAAAATAATGCGTTCCTTGAGAGTCGCACGTTTTTCCAATAACTGAAAATCAAAATTTATATCAAAAAGTGATAACTGGCAATCCCGCATTGAATGATCATAAGGGTAATAACCGAATCACAAGAATTTGGTCCAGACAATTAATTAAATGACCTCTGAAGATGCCGCGACATCAAACGTGAAAGTTCCTTATCATCACATTTTATCTATGGCAAACAATGCCTTTGGCGGCGGTGTTGTAAGCTATCGGAAATTTGTACAGATTCCATTTAATATTTACCCAAATGAAAGTTGTTTTTTTCGATATATTTTCAGGGACATTTTCTATACTTTTGATGGATGAAGAACCAAATGGATTCACGTAGAGGACTCCTCAAAGTTTGTACAACATATAATTATATATTATTTAATGGATGAACAATGGTTTATTATAAAATACCTCTGGTGTTTTTCCCATATGCCTCTGAAGAACAATCATATTCACTAAAGTATCAGGATAGTTAGCATCTTTATCCAAAGCTTCCTGTAATGCTGCTTCTGCTTCTTCATATTTTGCTTGACCAATGAATGTTACGGCCTGGCCATTGAGTAACAGAGGTGTTGATCCATATTTATCTACAAGTTCTTGATAAATATAATAAGCATCTTGAAGCTTGTCACCGCCCTGAAATTTCATTCATTTTTCAAAATTATATTGATTCTGAGGATTCTAATAGCACTTTGTCTCAACCAACTACAGTGTGTACCTCGACAAGTTAGCACGATCTATATATGGAAAACAAGAAATGGCAAGATACTGAAAATTTTCAAGATTGGAAAATGATATTTAGTCCATCAGGCAAAAGTATTTTCATTTTGTATCAGGTTTTAACTGAAGGTCCCTCACTTTTATTTTCAATAGAACAATTTCATTTTGAATTTTTTTCATGATTTTGATTTAATGTCATGTATCCAATGTCGTTTTTGGATTATTTGACTTCGATTGAAAACAATGACAGATGCAGCTTCTAGACACACACATTACTGAGAAAACTGAAACTTTCTACAATGTGCAGTGACTTGATTATAAATATTGGAGGCTAAACGGTTTACTAACATTTTATTAAAAAGCGCAAGTGTGAAGTGAATTATGACTGAAAACAGTAGTTAATATAGTTATTATAAATTTTACTGAAGCGGATGTACTCGATGAGACTATTGTCTTGATTTGACTCGTGATATAGTAGTTAATAGCACTAATGTTTGTTAATATTGTCGGGACTTTTTCCAAGCCCACAACACATTTTCTGATATCGAGAATAGCCATGATCATTATTGGCTACTCGAACCCCATTTAACTTTGACAACCCTGAATTGTTCCCCTTGCAGTGCGGCTGCAAGAATAGAGGTAAAGTCAATTAGGTAAGAGACACATTTATAAAAATATAGATTTATTAAAATGAATGAACAATAGGAAAAACAAAGTACTTACATTATAATATCCATTTCTGGTGCCATTGGGAGAAGTGTCATCCGCCGATTATTTTCGATGTTTACTCGATTAAAACTCGCGATCAACTAACTGTTCTATTCTTCTCAATTATTAGCAAAACTCGACAATCAATGCCCCTCTCCACAGGTCATTCCTTCCGAAAATCTCTGATCAGCATTATTTGCTGATCGAGTTCAATTAATGTAATTCAACACCTCAGTTCCTGCTATTTCTCTCTGCACTGTTCTATACAGGGTATTGATTTAATTATGAGATACAAACGAGTGCAGAACAGGAACTGAAATGCCCTTGTGGCCTTTAGGAGAGGAAACATTTAAATTTTGGATTTATTAAACTTATGCTTCATGACACTTCCCCCCGGCCCGTAAAAGCTGGGCTCCAGCTTGAATCTATACCAGAAATCATAAAAATAATAAAAAAAAATATATATTTAAAGTAATTTGAATAGGTCTCCATTGACCTGAATTACACCTTATGTGTAATAAAATGAAATCGAAGATTAAAATAACTAATCACAACAATGTTACGTTGTTGGAATAAAAAATTAAAAATGTTAGGAAATAGTAAAAAAATAAATAAAACAAAAGTCAAATAAAAACGATTACACCCAAAAAAATAAAATAAATGGTCAATATGTGATATACAGTATTATACTTAAATTAAAGGAATCTGAATAAAGTACTTTATAGTTTGTATTGTCTATTCGAGTCTCTATAATGTTCTCAACCACACTAGCACTTTTTATGTTCTGTTCTATACAACACTTGAATTGTCTTAGTCCGGGACTGTCACGTAAAGTTCTTGGAATCTCCCTGCTGTTACGCCTCTGTTTTGGAAGCCTGCTGTTGCTCGTAGCGACGACCTGGACCCAGGGTGTTACAGGTTTCTGTACCATTCAGTTTGGCTATCCTATGGAAGAGGGCGAGATGAACGTTTTCGATTTTTCATCGATTGTGGATTTGTGACGATTCATCTAACCTTGACAACTGTCAAGATGGCTGGCTGGATACTGGAAGTTCGTTGTTTGTGTATCTGTGATGTGCCTCCCGGCTATTCTCATGTAATTAATACGTTGACTTTTTGGAAAACAGACGGGGCTGCTTTCAGTGTTCTTTTGCACCTTCCCACACATTGTAGGTGTGTATGACTGAGGTAGGTGTACTTTATTTCCGAAGGATAGGCACTTATGAGTTGGTAAAAATTGCTGTTGTCACCAATTTTGGTATGGGCTGCTGCTAATATAATTTTTCATTCCATAGGTTGTGAAAGCCTCCTATTTCTCGTCCAGTGGCTTGTTACATCAAGAACTGAATGGGGTGTCCTGGTCAGGTTCACTTGCAACATGGATTTTGGCTGGGAGCATCATCCAAGGGAGATTTACTGCATTCCTGTACCAGTGCCTCATGTTCGTGTTGTGTGGTTTTTGTCTCGAATCATGCAACAAAAAAAAAAAACGGCAGTAAGTCCTTTTTATTACAATTTTTCACTATAATGTGACATATAACCTAACTAATGTTCCTATCATATAACAAACCCAAAATGAATTGTATGATATACAATGTTATAATTACAATTCGATTTAACATATACTCTTATATTCAACTATGCCTACTCTTCATATACTATTCATTTTACATGAACTACATTATACAGAAATGGGTAAATTAGTATTGATACATTCATTGACACCCCCCTTTTATGTAATTACTATATTTATATGCTTGCTAATTGCAAAGACATTGACCATCGGCCTTTTTAAAGTGTGATTTTCCCTATTATAAAATTCTTGATACCCCTCATTTACTAGTCTTGACTTGACAATAGTTATGTGTACCTCAAATTTTACATACAGTATTTATATGTATATTATTTCTTTCCTTCATTATTCTGTAGAATGCTTATGCCCTTTTGTTTCTTGTAAACTTTTTTATTTTTATTTATTTATCATGGATCCATGTTATTACACTTATTTTCTCACATTAATATCACCACTAATCAGGTGTGCAAAGCCCTTTTATTTATTTACCTCTGTTATAATGGATCAATCGCAACAACTATTCCCCTAGCTAATACTTCGACAGGTGTTGAATTACATGATCGCCATCTGAGGTATTACGGTATCATGGCTTTATCAATGTGAATTTGTGAGATTCTATTAATCTACTTTTCTTTTGTTTTCTCTTTTGATTTTGTTTTGTAAGAACATTCATCTAATATTTTTACGATAATATCAGCTTGAATATCCCAACAATTCAGTAAAATTACTGAGAAAAGTAGCAACGCTTGCCGGCCGGCTTTTCATTTGTTTATTTATATCATTTACTTTTCTTTATTTATATCATTTACTTTTCTAGAAGCATTATGATTTCTTTCTATAGGGCACATTGTATCTGTTTACTATTTATTACTTTAATATATATCATTCCACATAACAATCAGTTTAAACTACTTTCTATACATCATCTGTTTCCTCTAAAATATGTAAGGTACAGTCAATTTTTGTTTCCGGTAAGAGGGCTAATAGAGGTTCATTAATTTCTAGCGTATAATTTTTTGGTGTTTTTGTTTTTCTTTCATTAGGGATTGGGGTGTTTATTTGATTTGTATCATATTTAGATTTTTTATCTAATCCAATATTTTTATTTTTTCCACAGTTCCTGTGTTTTCTCCAATTCAAGAAAGCTTTTAATAATACCAAAATTTCAAAAATACAATGTTAAAAAAATTAATTAGAAACCATTTGATGTTCTGTCTTCGACATTTGAAGCTGATATTTTGAAATGTCTACAAATATTCGAAATTAATTGTTTTCTCCTGAAGAAAAAAAAGTGCGTGACAAAAAAAACAAACCAAATGCCACTATCATCTTAAAAATTTCAAGTCGGCTAAGTTTGATATCTTCAATATGAATTCAATATTTTCCACTGGGGTAAAAAATACATATTCTAAGAGAATCTGGAAACACATTTCTAAAAATAAGATTTTATTGTTTTTGTTTTTTGTTTTTTTTTTGTTTTATTTATTTATCATTGCCTATATGTTTATTTATGAACAAAAGGCCTTCCAAAGCGTTTTTAATTATATTTATTATTTTTTATTTTTATATATTACTGTATCTATTCCTATTTCTCTTATTATTAGTAACTCTAATGTGATCTGTAAATATATATGTATGTATGCATGTCTATAGGTATATATGGCATGACATATGACTAAAACTATATATAAGATTTTATTTTAAGATATATTTTGTAACACTCTGTATTGAACCACGCTCAAGGAGATTTCCCTCCTTCTGTGGTAATTTCAATTCATTCAGATTTTATGTAAACATTATCATTCTGTAACCAATCTGTATGATGCTGCTGAATAAATTTCATTCATTATTTATTATTTAATGTTATATTGCTGAATCATCATGAATCAATTTTTCTCTTTTGCTATTGGCTCTGATTGATTACCTTAAGTAAATGAGAATCACAAATCAAAATTGTAAAACATTAGAAAAAAAATGGAGTTGAAATATTACATTATTTTCAAACCATTTTAGTTGGCTTTTTCATATTGAAACTTTTCTGTAAATATGTATTATATATAACAAGCATTTTTTTTTTCCTAACTTTATATGTATATTATATTAAATATGATTGTATATTAACAATATTACATTGAGTTCAATTTATGATCTCGTTTCAACAATCCTACAGTTTCAAACGTCAAATTCGACTAAATCGCTCATTTCGTGAATTATTGATTTTAATAAGGAATATTCGATTTCTGTTCATGTCTTCTAATCACCTTATTCCTGGTATACATATACTTCTTCAACATTTGCTAGATTACCAATCCATAGTTTACGCTTGCTTACTTCCTCCAAGTTTTTTTTTAATAATCGTGTTAACTCAAGATACAGTATTTGGTACTAATATAATTGTGACTCGTATATAATTTCTGTTTTTTTTTTTTTTTTTTTTTTTAATTGCAATATTTTTTAACTACCTTCTTCATAATTTTCAATCTTTACTAACTTATTTTTTCAAAATCTGCAGCAAAACCAACTGCCTTCTTATCACAGGCTAACGTTCAACCCTATATTACCATAGGATCTTCTTCCACGTTCACCCCATGTTATTTCCACAAAATGCACAGGCAGGTATTCAATCTCTTTGAGATATTCCTCCATACCTCCCTTATGATTGTGGTAATCGGTAATCATTTTCGATACCTTGAATAAATCTTTATTCATTAATTATTTCTTCATATATTTATGAAATGCCTTTCCAATATTCAGTACGTGTCAATGGTTATAAACTTCATCAAATTACCCTCAAAACAACTACTCCCCTGGCTATAACCTCGACAGGCATTGAATTATATGATAAGTAAACATGTGATAAATGAACCAATTATAACACGAAATATTGAAACGTGTGTGCTTTCGATTGCACTCAATACAGTTTCAACACATTGGATTTCTTTTAATATTCATCATTTTATACTTTTATTATTATATCATTTCATACTTTCATTTATTATATCATTTCATACTTCCATTTTTTATTATATCTCTTCAATATTTTCATATATATTTTTCTCTTCTCGACATCACTGGTATTTTCATTTAGTTCATTCAATTCCAACAGCAAAATTTGCTCTCCATTCACAGAGTGATTCGTCCAAATGTTAAAGTTAAGGCCTATTGTAACACTGATCCAAATAACCTAGTGAAATCTGAATGCAAGTAATTTTGCAAAAAGTTGAAATTGAAAAATTAGGTATACCTACTACCGCAAAGAACTGTCTGCACTTTTTTATTCATTTATACTGTATTCGTACCTTTTATCTGACTGGCGCAGATGTTTTTCAAAACATGTCGCTCAATTTAGAAACCAACTGCTTCAGACATTATTTTTATCTCGAGTTTGTCGGATTGGATAGAACTGCATTAAGTGGGATTATAAACATGTTTGGACTGATTGTGCTAAAAAACGTCTTTGAGAATTTTTTTTTTTTTTTTTTTGAATTCAAATTGATTTGGTGGCTGTTGGCTAGGCAGCAGAATCTAGGAGGTTGGCTAATCCACACAAGAATTTTGTCCCAAAAGTCTTTTAAGTGCTGAAACCCAAAATTTTTTGGCTAGGCAGCAACTCCACACTGTTGGCTAGGCAGTGTGTTCAGACGTATTCAAATTTGTGAAAAATATTCCTAAACTCAACACAATAAATCCAACAATTTTCAACTACCATCACATTGGAAACATGTCTATCAATGGAAAAAAAAATTCGGAAATGATTTGTAGTTTTAATTTTCGCAAAAATAGGGGTTTCATTTCATGTTTTCCGCTGGGAGAATCATAGTTTCATTTTGCTATTTTTGAGTCAAACTAGACTATTTTCATTCGAAGCATTCTTTTTGTGATTCATATTGGTTTTGGCGTTTGAGAATTCTCGTCTCTATAAATCTTCAGGAATATCAACGTTATATGTGTGAACAACAAAACTGATCTAAGTTTGTTCTCACTTTGTATTTGTCAGCAAAAGTTATGCGGTTATTGACTCTGGTTCATTACTATACTAACATGTTTTTCTTGGAAATCTTCTCCTAATCTGAAGTGAATTAGAATATAGTACATTTTTGTTGTTTGTGTTGAATTTCACTTTCAGGCTATTCTTCAATGACTGTACACATTTTACCTCTTTACTTCTCAGGTAATATGTTTCTGATTGACATTTAACGCTGTGGAACATAATTATTTATTTTTTAAATTCAGTTAGTAGATGATTTCAGCAACATCTAAAAGTTCTTAATTTTTCACTATGGCAACGGCTACATCAAATTTCTACCTAAATAATTATTCTATGGGTAATATTTATAGAACATTTTATATTTACTGGATTTTTGATCCATTTCTTTTTCTTTTCTATTTTTTTTCCTTTAATTATTAGCAACATTTGGACGATTTCATGGAATTTCATATTTGTTTCTCCTATTCAAGCTTCACCTACATCTACGTATTGAAAAAAATAATTGTAACTAACTAAAATTTGCCAATAATTGGAATACATAATTGATTTTGATTAAGTTATGAGTTCATAATAGATTAATTAGAAGTATCAATATAAAATATGATAAAAATGGGACTTTAATCAATAACAGAAAAATTTGACTTGAATATAATTGAAATATGTGTATCATGACAATTCAGGTTTTCTATTGTCTCTCCAATTTGCTTCTAATGTTCGGGAATTTTAGGGGTGTCAAAATGGCCGTAATTCAAATAAATACTATCTTGTTTCTCCTGAACAGAGCTACAATTACACTCTCTGGCTCTTTTGAATAATTTTCGTTTCTCTCCTTGAGATTTATTTGGTCCCTTGCAACCCATTTCAACAATTATTATTTTCAAATAATCATTAAACAATTTCTGAACGAATATGTTTTTATATTAGGTATACCCTTGTTACACCCGATATTATGGTTTTTGTGGGGATCTGGGTATTCTCTTAGATGGCGCAAATGGATCACCAGAAGAGATGTTGTTTGTGCTGCTGAATTCGGGTTGAAATGCTCCTGTGCACTATCGTCGTTTTTTTTTGTATTCAGTTTTAGTTTAAGTGACCTTGTAAGATATTGTTTTTTTTTTTTCACTGCTCATACCTCATCTGTGAATATATTTTTTTCCGTGTATATAACATGATTTTTGGTTTCATTAGACTGATGTTCACCAAAATTTGTAAAAATAAAATTAAAGATTTGTTTCATATTTAATATAAATTTCCCCACTTTTTCAGGGTAATATTGAACGAAATATTTCTGTATTTCAAGTATTTCTTTCTAATGATAAAAATAAATGGCAAAAAACAGAACAAACATAACCGTAGTTATTTTCTATTAGTAATCGTCCCCAAATAATATTTTGAATTTTAGTTTAATTTTTTCAGAGAGAAATTGCTTGGGGCTATTAGGGGCGGGAGTATTTTCGATTAAAGTAGTATGATTATTAGTATTATCTAAAATAAGTGGTCACATGAAAAAGGTATTTTCAAGATCTTCGATCTGCTCATTGAGCAAGGTATTCAGGGAAATGCTATTTTCCAAATTTTCGAAATCTTTTGTATTATCTTGAATTGTGTTAATAGGTGGCGATAATGGTGGTAATATAACTTCTGCAATTTCACTGTGGTTCAGATCGTCCCAGTCGAGTCTTACTTTGGCTCTGTTGAGGGATCTTTGGCGTTTGCTTGGCTTTTTACTTTTTTTCTTATTCATTTGTACCAAGATATAAAGAATTCATTTTACAATATATAACAAACCGAACGATAATCAGCCTTTGTAAGAATTAAGGTAAATTAAGGGAGTATATAATTTATAGAAGAGTTATGTTAAAAGTAGTTGCCATGTCAGATGTTTGTAAGAAACGTGAACTGATCTCGGCATAAATTATAGTAAGATATTGTGCACGCCAGATGTTTGTGAACAAACGTGAACTGGTCTCAGCGGAAATAAGAGGGATTATAGTAAAGTAGTGTGCTACCAGATGTTTGTGAACAAACGTGAACTGGTCTCAGCAGAAATAAGAGATTATGGTAAGTAGTGTGCTACGCCAGATGTTTGTGAACAAACGTGAACTGGTCTCAGCAGAAATAAGAGGGATTATAGTTAAGTGTGTGTACGCCAGATGTTTATGAACAAACGTGAACTGGTCTCAGCAGAAATAAGAGGGATTATAGTTAGTAGTGTGCCACGCCAGATGTTTGTAGAAACGTGAACTGGACTCGGCAGAAATTAAGTTAGTGAACCTAGTATGGAATTCTCAAATATGTGTTGGCTCAGGGAAACAATTCTTATTGATTGAAATGAGAGGAATAAAAGCTTTAAAAAAATAATATTTATATATATCTTTTCAGATTACTGTTCCCCTAGAAATTATTGAATGCCACCGCAATTAAATACAAAAAACCAACAATTATTTATCACATTCATGAGCTTACCATCAATTCATTATATGTTTGCAAAAAATAAAAACCAGATAAATAATCATAATGTATCTCCTAATCAACTTGCCCTCATAGAATATGTAAAACTTAAGTAATGCTAAAAAAAGGTAGTTCAAAATTATTTCAGATTAAAATAGATGAAAATCATATCAGTTTTTTAAGAAAACTGGAGACTGATTAGGAAGAATCAGTCTTTGGATCAAAACGGCGCCTCCACCAATTATGTCGGGACTTTTTCCAAGCCCACAACACATTTTCTGATATCGAGAATAGCCATGATCATTATTGGCTACTCGAACCCCATTTAACTTTGACAACCCTGAATTGTTCCCCTTGCAGTGCGGCTGCAAGAATAGAGGTAAAGTCAATTAGGTAAGAGACACATTTATAAAAATATAGATTTATTAAAATGAATGAACAATAGGAAAAACAAAGTACTTACATTATAATATCCATTTCTGGTGCCATTGGGAGACGTGTCATCCGCCGATTATTTTCGATGTTTACTCGATTAAAACTCGCGATCAACTAACTGTTCTATTCTTCTCAATTATTAGCAAAACTCGACAATCAATGCCCCTCTCCACAGGTCATTCCTTCCGAAAATCTCTGATCAGCATTATTTGCTGATCGAGTTCAATTAATGTAATTCAACACCTCAGTTCCTGCATTTCTCTCTGCACTGTTCTATACAGGGTATTGATTTAATTATGAGATACAAACGAGTGCAGAACAGGAACTGAAATGCCCTTGTGGCCTTTAGGAGAGGAAACATTTAAATTTTGGATTTATTAAACTTATGCTTCATGACAATATCACAAATGTTTTTAAGACAAACCACAATATAGCATTTTGAAAAATTAGAAGACTATAATGGATATAATGTTCCAATAAATATTATTTTACATTTGAATGAATAGTAAGGAATTAAAAAATGTAATTGCTTTATATTATGCCCACCTTCAAAATAACCCTAATCTATCAACATTCCTACTGAAGAGAAAATTTCCTTTTACAAAAGTAGATAACCTATACTGAGGGAAGTGGAAATACACCAAATACACACGAGTGTTCTCACTATAACACTCTACCGTGCCAAAAAACAACTTTATCTGGAGCTCTTTCTCACAAAACCAGCCAATAAGTTAACTTGGGTGAGCATCAAGTAGCACATATTATTCAATTGGAATATTGGAGATATAACTAAGTATTAATATGTTTGGCTATTACTAAAAATGTGTCATAAGCATAGTAACTTACTGATAAGCTATCTAGTAAGAAGGTCATTCACATATAAACAACAAAGGTCCGTGAATAGATCCTTGAGGAATACTAAGACCTATATTTATAGTAGAAGAGTTGAATACTTGGATTTTACTATCAATCCTTAGACTACTTGAATTGAATTCTTCTTACAAAAAAAGATTTGTACAGCTACCACACCTCCAATTTCGTAGCTGCTTTAAGATTTCTTCAGAAAATTATGTCCAGTGAATAAAAAGCTTTGGAGGATTCAAAATGTATGGCTGTTGATATATTTTCATTATCAAGTGAATATTTGAGTGATTGGTAAGTGACCTTCTCTGATTATTGTTGAGGCAAAAATACTCATTGAAAAGTTATATTATTTATAAAGCCTGAAAACACGAAGCAAACAAACATACAATCAAGAGAAAGTCAGAAAAAGCAGGGTCAAAAGTAAAAAAAGGCTGGTGTAGTGGTGTAGCCATAAAAACGATTTAAGAGCCAATTGGTATGTTAGTATGTTGCAAACAACAAACCTCTGTAAATTGTATATATGCATCGGAAACACAGAAGATTCTTGATAAATCTAGATTATATGAAAAATAATAGTTTGCATAATAACATATATTCAGTGAGCAAGGTCTAGAAAAAAAATCACTAATCAAATTCAAACCCTATCTTTGACGTACTGAAATGGAACATATTCATCTTGACCTATCAATGATGAATAAAGTTTTCAATATGTTCAGCAAAATGTATCAGTTATGTGATTAGCAGTGAATAAGTGTCTATAAATTATAAATGAGTAGCAAGAAATATCTCAAAAAATACCAATTTATATATCAAGAAAATACATTGAAAACGTAAATGGGTTACCACAAAAATCTTACCTGATAAGACAAAAAATATAGAAAAATGAAAAAAAAAGCTGAGATGGAGAAGATATTTGTTTTTGAAAATATCAGCAAATAGCATTCAATATCATTTCTGAACCCTCCAAAACAGCTTCAATATTTTTTTTGGAAATGTTTGTTATATTCAATTACTCAAAATAAGCACTTTTATTTATGAAATGATCGTGATTACTAAGCACTTTTCAAAAGGGTGAGACTGTTAGGTACTTGAGTTTTATCTCGAATATGCATAATATAAGGACACAGACGCAATCAGTAGTTCTTAGGGGTGCTACTAGCCGCGTTTTTATGTTTCGACAACATTTATAGATTCATAGGTAGAGGAAGGCTTAGTACTTAGTGTGCTGCAGCACTTTTAGGGATTACTAAGCACTAAGCCTTTTCCTAAAATGCTCGAAGCACTAAGCACTGGTTCAAAAAAGTGCTCGGGAGCTATTTTTGTAGATATATTTGTAAAGTCTTAATAGATTCCTAATACTACTATCACACCTACTGAATATTCAATCAATCAATCAAATATGCTTTATTGTGCGAAGAAACAATTCTTATCGACAAAGTCATTGTAGAGGTGCTAAAAGTTCAAACTTAAAACCTAAAGAGAATTAAAAAAAAATAAGTAATAAAAATAGAGAAAACACTAAAAAAGCTAAAAACGGTAGTGATACAGGCGTTTTAAAATTTGTATCAGTAAAATGTACAAGCTCAAATGTTAACTAGTACGACATTAAATACACCCATTGAATATTAAATACAGACACATAACATTTTCTCAATTGGAAACCTCAATTTCTCGCTTGGTTGAATTCTATTTTGGGAATGAGTCAAATTCATTTTCCTTTACCGAAATAGTATAATTTTACTGATACTGAAAAATATTAATTAGTTTCAGGTTTTATGCACTTTTGATTTTTGGTAGATTTTGTACTGTCAAATTAATTTAACTGAAAAATATGTTTCATTCATAAAAAACAACAAAAAGTTAGTGGCTCAGTGGTAGAAGCGTACTTCGTTCATCTTGTACTCATTGTTTACCAACTGACATGGGTGAAAAAAGACCCAAGTTAACTTGTTACAACTTCTGAGGGTTGGTAAGATAACTAAGAAAGTGGTAAAAAAAATCTTTTTTAAAAACTCATTTTCGAAATTGTCAACCATGAGAATTTTTCATTTTATATATAAAAGTCATGTCAAAAATGCCTGTATACCTACACTATGCATTTTTGTTCGGGTATAACGAACTCGGCTATTGCGAACAATCGGACCTAATGGTCTGTGAATTACATAAACTCGGTTATAACGAACTACCGAGGAAAGATTGTTTAATCAAGCGCCGATAATTTTTCGTCAAAATTCATAAATTCAAGATGGTGGCTCCAAGATGAAGGACCAGTTTTCTGATTATGATCATATTTAATTCAAAATTGGGGGTTTTTAGGTTAGGAGATTATATATTTGACTTCTTCCTTGAATGGAATTGTTTCACCATAGAGGAACGGCTTTCTTAGCGATTCTAGCTTCCTCCTTCTGGTGAATGGTACTATCACTGTCACTGTCCTAAGAGCCGCATGAAGTATATCTGATATCATCTCTCCAAACTTTCCTCTAACAGTTATAACTATGTCGTGAGCATAGGCTTGAACCTTGATTCCCTCTGCCATAAGGGTCCTGATCACATCGTTTACGAGAAGTGCCCACACTAGGGGGCATAAAACCCCTGCCTGTAGACAGCCTCTCACTGCCCTGGCCACGATTTTCTCCTGGTGGAGGGAACTCGAAATTATTCTGTATCTTAACATCGCCTCGATCCAGTTACAAACAGTTTCTGATATCCCTTTGTTGATTGCAATTCTGTGTAGGGATATCGGTAGTGCATTGTTGAATGCTCTTTCAATGTCGAGAAAGGCTGCTACGATGACTTCTCCGTATCTCAGAGATTCGTTCAATTTTCCAACGAAGTTGTCTAATGTAGTTTCTGTTTGGGTACTGGGAGGGATTTCCTTCAGCACCTCTTCTCGTAGGTAACTATCCAGGATCTTCTCTGTGGCTTTCAGCAGAAAGTATATCAAGCCGACCGGGCGAACGGATTTGGGAAGGTTTTTATTGCTCCCGACTTTACGTATATACACAACCCGTATCATCGTCCAGCTTGATGGTAGGTATCCCCATGACAGGCTGGCTCTAAAAAGGTAGTCTCAAACATAGTGTTTGTTCTGACACTTAACCTTGATATGTCCCTATTTAAAAAAATTACGACTAAGCTTATAAGTACAAGACGAATGCGCATAACTTCATTTAATGAAATTATAGCCTGTAAATGATTGTTTTGGTTTGATCCACTATCCTCTTTATATTTGTATTTCTAAGTCAAAATCAATTTACTGTGAATTATCTCTAATGACTGTCAAAGAGGAAGAGCATGGATAAGTACTCAGTTTTGTGAAATAAAAAAAACAAACGTTTCACAAAGATAATAAAATGCCTGACAAAGTAGTGATGTTCCTACAATATTTAATAAATAATATGCACTAATTTCTAGTTATACTCGAACCCCAAATCTTCTCAAATCTTTTTTTAGTTTTTACGAAAAATCCGCTGATTCTGAAAAATAAAGAGTAATTTACTTTATTTTCACTCAAACTTCCCATATTTTTACTTGCACATAATGTCATTATTGCACATTGTCACTGGAACTTAAGCTCAAGGTCGGTGAACTGGCATTATTAATTTTAATTATTATAACAATGCTTCAGAGTACGACTGTGAAAATGACTACAATTAGAATTGTTCCATGAACCTGCATTCAATTCTATTGACTTTTTAGAGAAAAATAGTCCATTCGAATTAACTAAAAAGAGTAATTATGAAAATGAACTTGAATTAAAATAAAATAAAAAGTATTCATTCCAATATTTCAAATACTTTCAACCCTTGATTGACCTCACAACATTTTCCCCATATAAAAAATACCTAAGTTAGTGCAAATTTCACTGATGGACTCTTGGCAAAGTCACCAGAAGTGATGTCACTTTGCTATTTTCGATGGAACACCTTTTACATTTTTGAATTCCTCCCATAATTTCATACAAGATGTAACTACACAAATTAAACCTTATTTGAGTTTTTCTCAAGCAGCCTCTCAAACACACTTCTCTTTTATGTAAACAAATATCCCAAAATAAAATGACTAATAAAAAACTTTTTAAAGACAAGCTTTTATTTAAGCCGTGCACTAAAACATAAAATAAGTTTAAGTCATCCCCGACAATGATTTAATTATTTATTGTTGAATGATTTGGTTTCAAAAAGCTTGTCGCGTGAAGTGTTTATAAAAGTAAGTACCAATTAATTTCATTGGACAATGATTGGTTGGTAAGTAACAACTTGTCAAAGTATGAATTTTATTACAATTGCGCGACAAGCTTTTTGAAACCAAATCATTCAGCAATAAATAATCATTTTGTCATCGATGACTTAAATTTATTTTATACGTTTTAGAGCACGGCTTGAATAAAAGCTTGGCTTTAAAAAGTGGTTTTATTAGTTATTTTATTTTTTGCTTTTTAGTTAGTTCGCCTCAATCTGTTCATTTCTAGTAGAGCATCGTTATTACAAGGTCTCTTCCCTGTACATTTTTAGCTGAAAGGAATCATGATCTCTGATCCAAAAATCTCCCACACCAATTTTGAATAGAATCTGATCATACTTACAAAACTCGTCCGCCATCTTGAATTTATAGAATTTGACAAAAAATTCATAATCTCCTAACTTGAAAACCCCCAATTTTGAATAAAATATGGCCATAATCAGAAAACTGGTCCTCCATCTTGGAGCCAACATCTTAAATTTATGAATTTCGACGAAAAATTCAAAATCTCTGACCGCGAATAACGCCGCATACCAAGATGGGGGACAAGTTTTGTGATTAGGGTCAGATTTGATTCAAAATTGCTATGCGGCGGTTTTCGCGGTCGGAGATTTTGAATTCTTCGTCAAAATTCATAAATTCAAGATGGTGGCTCCAAGATGGAGCAGCAGTTTTCTGATTATGGTCATATTTTATTAAAATTTGGGGGTTTTCAGGTTAGGAAATTATGATTTTTTTGTCAAAGTATATAAATTCAAGCTGGCGACTCCAGGATGGAGGTGAAGTTTTGTGATTATGATCAGATTCTATTCAAAATTGGTGTGTGAGTTTTTGGGGTCGGAGATCATTATTTCTTTCACCTAAAATTTTACATGGAAGAGACCTTGTAATAACGATGCTCTACTAGAAATGAACAGATTGAGGCAAACTAACTGAAAAGCAAAAAATAAAATAAATAATAAAAAAACTTCTTGAAGATAAGCTTTTATTTAAGCTGTGCACTAAAACGTATAAAATAAGTTTAAGTCATCGCTGACAATGATTTAATTATTTATTGTTGAATGATTTGGTTTCAAAAAGCTTGTCGCCCAAATTGTGATAAAATTATTACTTCGACAAGTTGTTACTTACCAACCAATCATTGCCCAATAAAATTAATTGGTACTTACTTTTATAAACACTTCACGCGACAAGCTTTTTGAAACCAAATAATTCAACAATAAATAATTGAATCATTGTCAGCGATGACAAACTTATTTTATACGTTTTAGTGCACGGCTTAAATAAAAGCTTGTCTTTAAAAAGTTTTTGTATTAGTTATTTTATTTTGTGATATTTGTTTACATAAAAGGGAAGAGTGTTTGAGAGGCTGCTTGAGAAAAACTCAAATGAGGTTCAATTTGGGTACTTAAATCTTGTATGAAATTATGGGAGGAATTCAAAAATGTAAGAGGTGTTCCATCGAAAATAGCAAAAGTGATATCACTTCTGGTGACATTGCCAAAAGTCTATTAGTGAAATTTGCACTAACTTAGGAATTTTTTGTTCGGAGAAAATGTTGAAAGATTGAAAGTATTTGAAATATTGGAATACTTTTTATTTTTATTTTATTTTAATTCAAGTTTATTTTCATAATTACTCTTTTTAGTTGATTTGAATGAACTACCTTTCCCTAAAAAGTTTATAGAATTGAAGGCAGGTTCATTGAACAATTCTAATTGTAGTCATTTTCACAGTCGTACCAGGCATTATTATACTAATTATAATTAATAATGCCCGTTCACCGACCTTGAGCTTAATTTCCAGTGACAATGTACAATAATGACATTCTGTGCAAGTAAAAATATGGCAGGTTTGCGTAAAAATAAAGTAAATTACTTTTTATTTTTCAGAATCAGCGGATTTTTCGTAAAAACTCAAAAATAGATTTGAGAATATTTGGGGTACGAGAATTACTAGAAATGAGTGCGCATTATTTATTAAATATTGTAGGAACATTCCTACTTTGTCAGACATTTTATTATCTTTGAAGAGTTTGTTTTTTTTTATTCCACAAAACTGAATACTTATCGATCCTCTTCCTCTTTGACAGTCATTAGAGATAATTCACAGTAAATTTATTTTGTCTTAGAAATACAAATATGAAGAGGATAGTGGATCAAAACAAAACCATTATTTACAGGCTATAATTTCATGAAATGAAGTCATGCGCTTTCATCTTGTACTTATAAGCTTAGTCGTAATTATTTTAAATAGGGACATATCAAGGTTAAGTGTCAGAACAAACACTATTTTGAGACTACTTTTTTAGAGCCAGCCTGGCATGGGGATACCTACCATCAAGCTGGACGACGATACGGGTTGTGTATATACGTAAAGTAACAATAAAAACCTTCCCAAACCTTTTCGTCCGGTTGGCTTGACATAGTTTCTGCTGAAAGCCACAGAAAAGATCCTGGATAGGCACCTACGAGAAGAGGTGCTGAAGGAAAACCCTAGCAGTACCAACCAGTATGCTTACCAGGCAGGAAAATCAACAGAAACTGCATTAGACAATCTCGTTGGAAAACTGAACAACTCTCTGAGATGCGGAGAAGTCATCATAGCAGCCTTTCTCGACATTGAAAGAGCATTCAACAATGCACTACCGATATCCCTACACAGAATTGTAATCAACAAAGGGATATCAGAAACTGTTTGTAACTGGATCAAGGCGATGTTAAGATACAGAATAATTCCGAGTTCCATCCAGCAGGAAAAAATCGTGGCCAGGGTAGTGGGAGGCTGTCCACCGGGAGGGGTTTCATGCCCCCTACTGTGGGCACTTCTCGTAGACGATCTGATCAGGACCCTCATAGCAGGGGGAATTGAGGTTCAAGCCTATGCTGACGACATAGTTATAACTGTTAGAGGAAAGTTTGGAGAGATGATATCAGATATACTTCAAGCGGCTCTTAGGTGCTGTGAAAAAGAAGAATTATCAGTCAACCCCAGCAAGACAGTGATAGTATCATTCACCAGAAGGAGGAAGCTAGAATCACTAAGAAAGCCGGTCCTCTATGGTGAAACTATTCCATTCAAGGAAGAAGTCAAATACCTAGGGGTAATTCTAGATAAGAAACTCACATGGAATGCTCATCTAGAAAAAGTATCCAACAGAGCAAGGCAAGCCCTATGGACTTGATCGCCCCCTACCCTAGAAGAATCTGTGGGAAAACATCGGAAATGCAACCCAAACAAATGTAATGGCTTCACCTCACAGTGGTAAGAGCTATGGTTACCTAAGGAGCGGTCGTCTAGTTGAGCAAAGGGGCACAGAAGAGTGCACGAGAAAAACTCAACAAACTCATGACAATGAAGCTAGCAGACCACTTGTCGGCGACAACCGCAGTTTTTGAAGGGGACCATATTCAATACGGACGGCGAATATTAAATTTGGATCATTCGCTCATTTAAAAATAATATATCTATTTGTTTCATTATTATTGATATATATATATATATATATAAATATATATATTTAATATTATTTCACCATTTCTTATGCAGAAACAATAAATTTAAGGTCACGGAAGGACTAGCAAACAACGTGTTCAGTTCCATGGGATTTTAATAAGTTTTTCTCATTACTCTCACACGCAAGAACAAATACACATGAAATTTTCCAGAATGTAGGATGAAATATTGTTGAAAGGGTATGTATATTTCAATTTTCGGTTCCTATTCTAATTTTTATATAAAAAATATCAAATGGAGCAATAAGTCAATTTGTAGAGATTTCTACTGATTTATTTCTAATAATTGTAAGACCAACTCAAACAATTTTTTTTTTCAGAATGTGAGCAGAAACATTAATGAATGAGACTGCTCTTCATCTCCTTAATTTGAAATTAAAAATCGCGAAGTCAATTTACAATGTTTTCTACTATATTTTTCTTCATAACACATGAACTCAGGCATATGAAATTTTCTCAAAATGTATGCAGAAATATTAATGAATGAGACTGGGTAGTTAATTTGCCGGTTCTTCTCAAAATTTTCCGAAAAAAAAATCGCAAATCGCGAAAAAATCCACATTTTCTTCTTCATAACTCCCTCTCGCACAAACCCAGGTATATGAAATTTTCTAAGAATGTGAGCAAAATTATTACTGAATAAGATATGTACTTCATTTTCCGGTTACTCTCCTTAGTTTCCAACAAAAAAAAAAAAATGTTTCTTCACAACTCTCCAACACGTGATCTCAGGTATATGAAGTTTTCTCAGAATGTGAGCAGAAATATTACTGAAAGAGACTGGGTGATTCATTTTTCGGTTCCTCTTCTCAATTTCCAATGAAAAAATCGTGAATGTGACAATAACCAATTTGCATTGAATTCCGCAGTTTTTTCGTATAACTTCCACGCGCATGAACCCAGGTATATGAAATTTTCTCAGAATGTGAGCAGAAATATTACTGAATGAGACTGTGTAATTTATTTTTTGGTTCCTCTTCTCAATTTCCAATGAAAAAATCGTGAATCTGACAATAACCAATTTGCATTGAATTCCGCAGTTTTTCTTATAACTCCCTCGCGCATGAACCCACATATATGAAATTTCACAGAATGTGAGCAGAAATATTACTGAAAGAGATTGGGCGATTCATTTTTAGGTTCCTCTTTTCAATTACCAATGAAAAAATGGCGAATGTGACAATAACCAATTTACATTGAATTCCGCAGTTTTTCTTATAACTCCCACGCGCATGAACCCAGGTATATGAAATTTTCTCAGAATGTGAGCAAAAATATTACTGAAAGAGACTGGGTGATTCATGTTTCGGTTCCTCTCCTAATTTCCAATGAAAAAATCGAGAATGTGGCAATAACCAATTCGCATTGAATTCCGCAATTTTTTCTTCATTACTCTCGAACGCACAAGCTCAAGTAAATTTTTTATTGTTCTCCAATTTTTTCCTCGTAACTATTAAGCGCATGAACTCAGATAGATAATTTTCTCAAGAAAGTGTGGTTAAGTATCACCAAATAAAACTATGTAGAGCACTTCGCAGTTAATTTCTCATTTCCCGTAAAAAATCGAAAATACGAAAATCACAGAAATTTCCATCATTTATGTTTTTCATCACTCTCAAACGCAGAAGATCATACATATGTGATTTTGTGGAATTATGCAATTCAAATTGCATTTCCTTCTTTTATTTTTCAAATATGTCGATTTGCCGAGATTTCTGTTTTATTTTGAATGAATATGCTTTATTGTTCAAAGATACAAAATCTTGTTGACATTTCTGGTTTATATGAGTATCAATACTCCTTCAAAATCAAGAAATGTGCATACTCTAAAATGAAAACGCCTTATGGAGAATTTTTTACAAGATCTCAAGGACAATAAAATTAGCACTCTAAATTTTGTAAAAACTGTTTCCCATATATATTGTGCTGCAATGAAATAAGGTTATTTTTTGAATTTTTCTTACTACTACGATATATTTCTACGGTAATAAAATAAGTCCATTTTCACTATGTGTATTCTTGGACCTGTGATCAGTTTCCGATCTCAAAATTCATATTACCTGGCTGATATTACCAAATTCGTATCGCCCGAATTTTGTTGATATTTTTTCTCAAAACCTAGGCCAAAACTCAGGTATAATTCAATTTAAAAGAATTTCCAATTAATATAGAAATTTCAATAACGATGTTATATTCACATATTTATATAAGTGAATTGGAATTATGGAAAATAATATATATTATAAAATATAACTATCTGCTTTAAATATATATGGCATATATAATATATTTCTATCATTATATTCATCTTTTCTACAGGCACTCGCAAAAGTTTCCCAACGCCAATAAATATTGTTATATTCCATAACGTATATTATTTTCAAATGAAACTTCAAATTAATGATTATGGGTGTTTAGGTATTATTTATAAAAATGCAAATTCAATAAGAAACTTCCACGGAACAAAAATGTTGAAATAATTTTTTTAGGCCGACCGTCCTTTTGCGAGCGGGATAAAACATGAGTTTCTTTGTCAAATTTGTATCAGTAGATGAAAACATACTCGCATTTTTAAGAAATGAGAGAACCAATGTCCAATATTCCATGTACTCCGGCTTGAAGGAACGTCTGATGAGAAAAATGAAACATATTATTTTTCTCTTAAGTTGATAAAAAAATATTAAACTCGCCTGTTCAATAATAAATCTTATTAACATGATTTCTAATATTTTTGAGATAAACGTGTTAAGGAAAGTAACAGTTCAGAAATATCGTATATTCTTGTACAAGAAATATATGTCCTCAGAAATAGTTATCAAAGATTTGATGGATTTACAAAAATTAAAAGTGTTATCAAAATACAGTGGTGGATTTCTGATATATCTAATATATTTACTTGAGTCTGGAATGTGTATACTGTCAAAGGAGCTCATGAGCAACTCGTGGATCTCTAATCTTTCTTTCTTCTCATTTAAATTAGAGCATGGGTTTGAAAAGTTTTCTAATGATTTATCACCATTCAAACACAATACTTCAAAACACCACGAATTAAAAACACTGTGTGAACGTGTGCGTGTAGTCTCAGAATAAGTCGGCTTTGACTAGTTCTATTAACCATTTAAAATACTAAATCGATATTGAACTGTTGAGGAAGTTACACTGATTCCATTGAAGTAAAAATGTTCATTGTAGAAATCGATTGAAGTGATTTACTCGACAGGAATTGAATTCATTCCGTTGCTTGGGAAACAAAAACAAAAAAAATCCGTGAAGTGACAAAAACAGTTCTACAATCCGAAAAAACTGGTAAACATCGCAGCTGGCTCTCATTGAAACAGGACCGGCTTTAGGCAGTTGTAGTTATCTTCAACATGGATAGTTCGTGTACAGAATGTAAGGAGAATCTTAATCCAAATAATAAAGATGAGATGAAATGCGATTCTTGCTCTAGATCATTTCATTATAAATGCTCAGGTCTAGGTGGATCTGAACTCAAAGTAATGGAGTTGAAGACAAGAAGAAAGTTGCAGTTTTTTTGTGATGATTGTTTGAAAATACTCCCTACCTTGTTGGCTAAAATTGAGAAACTGACATTGGAGGTAGAAGCTTTGAGAATGCAACCAAATAGAGCTAACAATGAAGAAACCTTTTTTGTGGAATTATCTGAACGCCAGAAACGGATGTGTAATGTAATGTTTTTTAATCTACCTGAAAAGGATTTTCAAATTGATACAGAATTTGTTAAGAGGAAGTTGTACTATACTATAAAGCAGTGTATGCAAAGGTTCCGTAGTCCCTAACTTTTTAGGACAATTTTTCATTTTGAGTGGATGAAAAAATAAGTACATATCGACAAAAGGATACAATCTGTGTTCCCCTCGTCTCACTTTTTCAAAATTTTATTTGTTTTTTCCAAAAAAAAATCACGAAATTCCACGTTTTTTGAAGATTTTCTCATTTTTTTTAGAACAGATCTAAATCAAATTTCGAAAAAGTGAGACGAGGGGAACATAGATTTGATCTTTACCAACATGTACAATTTTTTTCATTTGCTATTAACGAAAAATAAACTTTGAAAGTTAGGGACAACGAAACCCTTGCATGGCAACATTTTGTATCCGTAGAGTGGCGCCGATCTCAGAATTCAGAGGAATTATTCATTTATGAATGGAGATGAAATACATTCACTGTTCAAAATATTTACCAGGGATAGACGGATGGGCAATGAATTATAATTTCCGTATTATTATTTCATATCGTACGTAGATAAGTGAAAATATCAGGAAAGTCACTCATAATTTGATAAAACTACCTAAACTAAGTAGTTTGTGTACGGGAAGAGTCATTGTCATGACCTCGATTCTCGAGTTTATGACATCTGCACCGGCACAGACCCAGTGGGGGGTGCGGATTATTCTGTGCACAGTGAAAGTATTGCGATTTTGATTACTTTTCAACAATGCCGCGCACATGGAATGAAAGTAGAGGAATTCTCTCGAAAAGATTACTTCTGGCGAGACAAAATGGAAATAAAAATAAAAGAATTTTATATTGAGTACGTTCTACATGAAATTATAGATAGTAGGACGAATAGAAGCATGGAAGTGCGAGACAGAATAAAAAATTTAAAATGAAAAATTATTTTAATTAAAAAATCTCAATTTTTTTTAATATGTACAGAAGTTGGGCCCTCCAAAATAGATTTGATAATTATATATATATATATATATACAATTTTTTTTTGAGACATATGAAATTGTTGATGTTGATAATGAAAATATTGAAGATTTTTTTTCGACATCATATGAATGAAAGTGTTGAGAAAAATATCTTTTTTTGTCGATAATGAAAATATTGAAGTTTTTTTTTCTCGATACTTTCATATAAACGAAAGTGTTGAGAAACGGTACGTCCTAGAGATATGATTTTAATAGCAACACATTTTATTTTTCATTTTACGTTTTTTAAGTATTTTTCCATATTTTTTAAATTTTTTTTCGATATTCATTTTTCTAAAAACGTTAGGGGGGGGGCGACCCCCCTCGGTGAAATCCTTGAGCAGTATTTAACAAAAAATTATCCGAAAAAAAAATGGATATTTCCAATATTTTTGGCCGGTATCAGTAATATTTATTCGGTGAGAAGGGGGGCAAAAGGGGTTCGAAAAATATGATAAATCAAGATTGATCGTTAGCAAATTTTTTGATATTTTTATGATTTTATTTGAGCGAGTTATTTTCGAATAAATTTATTATGTGAAAATATGCGTTACTTGTTTTCGATAAAATGTTTCCCGAACATTTTTCGATAGGACATATTGTCGTGTTATTATTTTAATTATATTATATAGCGCAGAGCACGAAGGGGAGGTCGTAAAGGAATGGCGATTGTGTCCAAAAAAATTGAAAATCGAGAAAAAGTCTATCGTCATAATTGCAAAAATTTAAAAAAATTTCTTCACCTAGTGAATTCCTAGAAATGGTGTGGGGGAGTCGGTACCCATCGGAAAAAAACGCATTGGATCCGATTCCAAAAAATTGTTCAGCTAATTTTTTTTGTTAAATTAAAATTACTCTCGTTATTCAAAATAGTCCACGGGGAAGCGCACAGCCCAAAGGGGGGTCGTAGAGAAATGCGGATTGTGCTAGGGGTCATTTTAAAGAAGGACAGGGGACCATTTGAGGGTCTGAACGCGAAAAAAATCATTCCTTCTCCTAGTTGACCTCATCGATTTTAACGATACGATACTTGCAATCCGATAGGAATGCGCCTTGCTGGATTCTTCAAGCTTATAACGGCTAGCTAACAGTCCACTGTACCGAATTTAGACTCCCCCTCGTAAGTGTTCGAGATCGATGAGCTGCGGTCTAGGAAAGAATTCAGAAACAAGTAATGATGTTTCCGTAGTATTTAGGCTCCTCCCATCAGTAGCGAATTTTATACCTCTGCCTCACCCCCTGTCTCACGGGTCTTTCAGTTTATAAAGTATCACTTCCACTTAACAAATTTGTACATGAAATAACTAAACTGAACATTATAAAGACTGAAAACGTTTTCAGAATGGGGAAAAAAATGGCAATCGATGCTTAAAAGCTATTTTTGCTAATTCGGATGATGCTTTGAGAGTCATCAGAAGCAAAAATAATATTGACAAAACTAAAAAAGTATTTTTGTCGGCCGATCTCACACCTTTACAGCGTGATCATTTAAATAAATTAAAAGAGGAGATGGAGACAAGAAAAAACAATGAGCAAAACGATCTTTTCATCAAGTATAATAATGGAATTCCATTCATCTCAAAGAACTACCCAAAAAACTAGACGACAATATCGATATTTATTACTTTAACACCAGTGGTTTGAGAACTAAACTTAAATAATTTCGTAACGCCGCCCTGTGCTCCCATTATAACATAATAGTTATTGTAGAAACTTGGCTTACCAATGATCACCTCGAAGCAGAAATTGGACTAACAGGTTTTGATATATTTCGTTGGAACCGTGATCCAGTTACTACAGGAAAAGAACGTGGAGGAGGTATTTTAATTGCAGTAAAATCAACTCTATCCGCAAAAAGAATAAAAATACCTCCTGTCGCCAGTGTAGATTTAGAACAAGTATTTATTCATTTTAATCTTAAGAACAAAACCGTAGTATTAGGTGCTATATACATTCCTCCCTCTTCACCTGTCAATTTAAATGAAGATCACATTAGTACTGTTGAATTTGTTACCAACAATTATGCTCAGTCAAACTTTATAATATGTGGATATCACAATATTCCTGATGCCACATGGTTTAATGACAATCTGGGTTTAAATGTAAATTGTAATGAAAACTCTCCAGGAATAGCGTTCAGCTTTCATAATTTCTTCCAACTTAATTCCATCCCAAATAGTACCAATGTTTATCTAGATTTGATATTTTCCAACAATCATTTTTCCATACAAAACGCTACAAATGAAATCTTCAAAAATAGTGTTCAACACACTGCCATTGAATTTTCTTTAAATATTTCTGTTCCGAAAGAATCTGAATATGAGGAATACCTTTTTGATTTCAAAAATGGAAATTATATTGGGATAGACGACTTCTTAGCTGACGTTAAATGGGAACATATTTTCTGTAACTTAGATGTTAATGATAATATTAATTGTTTTTATGACCATCTATTTAGGCCTAAAAAAAATTCAAAACTTCTACCTTTCCCTCGTGGTTCAGTACTAGCCTTAGAAAAACGATTTATGACAAAAAAAAACACTCATAAAAAATATAAGGAAACAGGAAACATAAATCTACTATGACTTCTGTAAATTGAGGGACAGTTGCAAAGCTATTCGAGTACGGTGCTTTGAAAATTACATTAATAGAATTGAAAATAATATCTCTGATAATCCAAAGACCTTTTGGGGATATATTCAGAGTAAAAGAAAAGATTATAAGCTACCCTCAGCCATGTTTTACAAAAACGAAGTTAGTAATAGTACTTCTGAGATGGTCAATTTGTTTGACTCTTATTTTTCAACTGTATATAATAACCAGACAGTGAATTTTTCTCCTGAATATAATTTTGATAACAAAGTCTATATCAACAATTATAGTATTACTGCTATGGATACAATAGATTACGTTCTCTCTGTTCCCCCTAAGCTCACAATGGGACCCGATGGAATACCTTTATTTTTTATGCACAAATGTCTTTACACTTTAGCAATTCCTTTACGAAATATCTTCAATCAATTTTTTTCTCTAGGCACCTTTCCAGATTATTGGAAACATAGCTTCCTGAAACCAATACATGAACTAGGGGATAAGAAAAATATTAAGAATTATAGAGCAGTTTGTAATCAGTCAGATTCTGTGCTTACAAAGAAACTTTCCTGGGACTATAAGTTTTTATTCAATCCCCAGCAACATGGTTTCTCAGAAGGTGAATCCACTTGTACCAACCTTGCTCTATATACAAACTACATAACCGAAAATCTTGAAAAGAGGCTGCAGGTTGACTCTGTCTATACTGACTTTTCTAAAGCCTTTGACAGAGTCAACCATAGCCTACTTATAGCTAAAATTAAAGCGCTTGGTATAGATGGGAATGTTTTACAAGTAATCAATAGCTTCCTGACTGGTAGAACTCTGTTGGTGAAATATAGAGATACAACATCTATGCCCATTCCGGTTCCATCAGGGATCCCATATGGGCCCACTGTTGTTCAACTTGTTTGTATCAGACATAAAGTATGTTTTCAAATACTCAGAATTTCTTATGTTTGCCGATGATCTGATACTTGTTCGAGCGATTACTTGCCAGAAAGATGCCGAATTAGTACAAAAAGATCTGGAAGCTTTTTCCGTGTGGTGTACAAATAATGTACTTGATGTTAACATCGATAAGTGCCAAATCATTTCGTTCGCTAAAATTAGAAGTCCAATATTTTCTGAATATAAACTGAATAATATAGCTCTTAAAAGAGAAAAATATGGTCGTGACCTGGGAGTTAAATTTGATAGCAAAATTAGTTTTAATCCTCAAGTATCAGAAATTGTGGCAAAAAGTTTCAAAATGTTAGGTTTTGTGTTAAGAATTTCTACTGATTTTTCAGTGGAAACAAAAAAGATCCTATATTGTGCTTTCGTAAGATCTATTCTCGAATATTGTTCGGTTATATGGGACCCATACTATAATGTAAATATAGAGTTGATCGAGAATGTACAGAAGAAATTCTTGAAGAATTGTACTTTTCACTTAGATCTTCAACGAAATGAATATTAGTACAGTCAAATCTTAACCATGTTGAATTTGAAATAATTAGAAGATAAAAGAATTTCTATGAATTTGAGTTTTCTTTTCAAAATAATAAATGGTTCAATCAACTGCCCAGAACTACTTCAACTAATAACTTTTTATATTAAACAAAAAGATACCAGAAATTCGGAGATTTTTCAGTTAATTTTTTTTTCATACCAATTATGCTTTTAACAATATCATAACTTGAATTTATTTAATGTGTCGCCTCAGGTCTTCAAAAATCAATTGAATAGCGTTTCCGAAACTTTTCTGTACCTTATCCTTTTCTTTGTAAGTACCAGATTTGTTACACCATTTAGTAATGTAGACACTAGACATAAGGATTCAATAATACTTTGTATTTTACAATTTGTTAAATAGGTTTTGTAAATTGTAATGTGGACACTAGACATAAGCTTCCATTAATACCTTGTATTTCACACTTTGTTATATATGTTTTGTAAATTGGCTCTGCTGTTAATAAATAAATAAAACAACAACCTCCTATGATATTTACCATAGAACTAATTGAAAATCATGTACCTACAATCCATAAATTTAGAGGAAAAGGGACAATTCATGTAATTTACTAAGAAATCCAATAATCCACTGATAAATCCAATAATCCAGAACTGACAGGATTATAATGCCGCAAAGTACGGAACTTGTTCTGAGACAATCCCATTATCATTTTGTCATTTAAATATGGGCTCATATCCTGTCGAATGATATATTCCTGCCAGTACTTGGATTATCTTCAACTGAAATCTTTTATATCTGAAAATAATGAGGGGTTTGTGTTTTTCATAGAAAATACAAACTACAATAAAATCAAGAGTGGTATGTTTCAGATACATTTTATAGGCCTGCTTATTTGCGTGTGGAAGTTATGGAAAAAAGCGTGTTATTCTGGAGTTTGCGTTATTTTCAATTAGAAAATGCAGAGGAGAACCGCAAATTGAACTGAAAAGTCATTCTCAGTAATGTTCCAGCGATCAGTTATGAAATACTTTATATATCTGAGTTCCAGCGATCGAGACTTATGAACAAAAAACAATGGAAATTGATGCAAATTTCATTCGCGATTTTTTTATTGGAAAATGAGCAAAGGAACCGGAAAATGAGCTACCCAGTCTCATTCTGTATTATTTCTGCTCACATTCTGAGAAAATTTCATATACCTGGGTTTATGCGCGTGGGAGTTATAAGAAAAAAACTTCGGAATTCAATGCAAATTGGTTATTGTCACATTACGATTTTTTCATTGGAAATTGAGACGAGGAACCGAAAAATGAGTTACCCAGTCTTATTCAGTAAGATTTCTGATCACATTCGGAGAAAATTGCATATACCTGGGTTCATGCGCGTGGGAGTTATAAGAAAAAAACTGCGGAATTCCATGCAAATTGGTTATTGTCATATTCACGATTTTTTCATTGGAAATTGAGGAGAGGAACCGAAACATGAATCACCCAGTCTCTTTCAGTAATATTTCTGCTCACATTTTGAGAAAATTTCACATACCTGGGTTCATGCACGTGGGAGTTATAATAAATAAAAAATCGTTTATTTCAAGTAAAAAATTATTTCATTAAGTACTTAAGAAGCACAATAAATTTGAAAATTTGTGCGTGCTTCTATTCAAATAATATTGCATTTTTATATTATATTATGTTTATATTATATTATGTATCTAAACATATCAAGTTCATAACGTAAAAGGAATTTTGTGTTGAAACAAAATGGTCAGTAACAAATGTGGTTGAATAAGACAATTACAGGAATATATGGTTAAAGTTAGTGCTTAAAATCCATGGTTTTATATTTCTTTTTATCTTTGCAAATTTTACTGCTTTAGCTTCCTGTGGTAAGGAATTATAAATCTTTGGAGCCAGATATATTAAGGATCTCTTTACACTAGTATAAAAAATTCTAGGTAACATACGTGCATGTTTACTTTTAGATCTAGTATTTATCTCTGATTGGTGATTAGTTATACTATCATTGATTTTGTTATTACACAATAATCTTATCACAGATTTAATATATAGTTGTTGAATTTGGAAGACATTGGCCTCATTAAATAGGTCTACAGATGGAAACCTTTTTGTCTTAAATAAACATATTTTCAATAATGCTTTTTGAGTTACTTCCAATGGTAGTAAGAGGTTTTTGAAAGTAGCTCCCCATATGCAAATTCCATAATTTAGAACCGATTTTGCCAATGCATAATAGATATTTATCAAAGATTTTTTTGACATCGAATTTCGCAATATGTAAAATTTGTGTAGTAATTTACGTAGTTTAATATTAACGTAGTTAATGTGTGTATCCCATTTTAAAAGATTATCAAAATTTACACCCAAGTATTTTATGTTATCAACTGAGCCAATTTTTATATTACAGTTACATTGATTGTAATTATCACAATCATATTCATGAATAACAATATAATCAATATGTGGTAGACCAGATTTTCTCATAGAATAGCATACGAATTTTGTTTTATCAGTGTTAACTGCAAGTAAGCTACAATCTAACCAATGTTTTACAGTAGAAATAAGTTTTTCCGCTTTTTCAATTGCATCTTTCCAAGTATCAGCTTGAATAATAATACATGTATCATCCGCAAAGCATACCAGACAATCTCCAGTAACAACTGAAAAAATGCCATTCACATGTATGGAAAATAATAAGGGCCCAAGGACAGTACCCTGTGGCACACCACATTCCACCAGACACGGTGGACTCAGAGCATCTCCAATTTTAGCTTGTTGCTCACGTCCATCTAGGTAAGATGCGATTAGTTTATTTGGCAATTCAGATATGCCCCAATTATCCATCCGTTCCAGTAGAATGTGGTGTGGCACAGTGTCGAAAGGTCGAGAAAAATGGTCATGAACTTTTTGTTTGAATTAAAGCTGGAGACTATCTGACTGCTAACCTTTATGAGGGCATGCTCAGTACTACAAGACTCTCTAAAACCAAATTGATTACATGAAAGAAGTTTATTTTTATTTATAAGGAAAAACTGCGGAATTCAATGCAAATTGGTTATTGTTACATTCACGATTTTTTAATTGGAAATTGAGGAGAGGAACCGAAACATGAATCACCCAGTCTCTTTCAGTAATATTTATGCTCACATTCTGTGAAAATTTTATATACTTGGGTTCATGCGCATGGGAGTTATGAGAAAAAACTGCGGAATTCAATGCACATTGGTAATTGTCACATTCACGATTTTTTCATTGGAAATTGAGAAGATGAACCGAAAAATTAATTACCCAGTCTCATTCAGTAATATTTCTGCTAACATTCAGAGAAAATTTCATATAGGTATCTGTGTTCTTGCGAGTGGGACTTATGATGAAAACATTGTGGATTTCAATGTAAATTGGTTGTCGCATTCCCGATTTTTACATTGCAAATTGAGAAGAGAAACCAAAAAAATTCCCGTCTCTCAGTAATATTTCTGCTCTCATACTGAGACAATTCCATCAATCTGGGTTCGTGCGCGTGGGAGTTATAATTTTTATTTTTTATTTTTTCATAAAATTAGAAGAGGAACCGGAAAATTAACTACTCAGTCTCATTCAGTAATATTTCTGCTCACATTCTGAGAAAACTTCATATACCTGAGTTGAAGAGATATGAAGAAAAAAATAGAAAACATTATAAATTGACTTATTTTTGCAATCGTGATGTTTTCATTGGAAATTAGGGAGAGGAAAAATAAACTACCCAGTCTCATTCAGTAATATTTCTGCTCACATTCTGAGAAAACATATACCTGAGATCACGTGTTGGAGAGTTATGAAGAAAAAAATTGTCGAAATAATTATAAATTGTTTTATTTTTGAATTCGCGATTTTTTTATTGGAAACTGAGGAAAGGAACCGGAAAATGAAGTACATAGTCTTATTCAGTACTAATTTAGTTCACATTCTTAGAAAATTTCTATATCTGGGTTCGTGAGAGTGGGAGTTATGAAAAAGAAAATGTGGGATTCAATGCAAATTGACTTATTGTCGCATCTACAATATTTTTTTTCGGAAAATTAGGAGAAAAACTGGCAAAGTATCTACCCAGTCTCATTCATTATTATTTCTGCTTACATCCTGAGAAAATTTCATATGCCTGACTTCATGAGTTATGAAGAAAAGTATAGTAGAAAACATTGTAAATTGACTTCGTGATTTTAAATTTCAAATTAAGGAGATGAAGAGCATAATGAACTAGACAGTCTCATACATTGATGTTTCTGCTCACATTCTGGAAAAAGAATATTGCTTGAGTTGGTCTGAGAATTATTAGAAATAAATCAGTAGAAATCTCTCCAAATTGACTTATCGCTCCATTCAATATTTTTTATCTGAAAATTAGAATAGGAACCGAAAATTGAAATATACAGACCCTTTCAACATGTTTCAGCCTACTTTCTGAAAAATTTAATGTATATTTGTTTTGGCGTGTGAGAGTAATGAGAAAAACTTATGAAAATCCGGTGGAACAGAACACGTCGTTTGGTAGTCCTTCCTTGACCTTAAATTTATTGTTTCTGCATAAGAAATTGTGAAATAATATTAAATCTATTAATATATATATATATATATATATATATATATATATATATATATATATATATATATATATATATATATATATATATATATATATATATATATATATATATATATATATATATATATATATATATATGCTCCGCCTTGTTAATTTTGAGGTTCACTGAGACTCCATGTCACCGAGCCTCCGATATCTGGACGCCCGGTAACCACCCTTTAAAAAGGTGCATACATATGTAACATAGTAACAAACACTTTGCCACAAAATATGGAGGAGTCCAAGTTGTCCCGATTTTTGATAGCCATTTAAAATTTAGTGCAGTCCCTCCGCTGAAGTGCGCTGCTTATATACTTTGTTTATGTTATAGTGTTTGAAACGTATACTTTCGAAGGTCACTGGGCTTCCCCAATTTGGCAACACAGGGATGCACACAAATATCATTCATTTTAGATTGTCATCAAGAAACATGTATTCTTTCCAGACAACGAAATAAATTGTGGAAGCTGCAATTGCCTCCCAAATATCTGAGAATGAGCCTGGTAAATACTTTTTCTCATCGATTCCGCAATTTATATTACTGCGATTACGTCAAGATTTATTCGGGAGTCCACTGAAATATTGCGATTTTTCACCATTTCAGAAAAGGTACTTTGACAATGTAATACACAAATCACTCAAACAATTTCTCATGCAAGATTCAACAAAAGGACACCAAACTTTCGCTATCTTCTCAAGCAAAAAAAAAATAATTTCTTTCTTTCGTTGAATGGAAATAATCTTCATATAGAATCCCTACTTGAATATATTCTCGTGTGAGTATTTTGTGAACCTGAAAAAACGCTTGCATTGTTTTCCACATATCAGAAAATCTATATTCTCGTAATGTGTCTTGTATTTGATTTGTATTATTCAGTTTCGGTTATTATATTGTGTACCACGAAAGTTACTGCATGAGGTTGCTTAGAATGGATTATTAATTAACTGAATGTAGGAATCTGGGGTATTCCAAGGTTCAAGATTACAGATAAATCATGGAAAATTTTCAGGTAAACGACTCAAATGAATTCAATTTTAATCAGAACATGCTACTGTTCAAATGTACAAAAAAAGGATGGAATTTTTTGGGTGTGTGACACAAGTTATGTTATAAAATCAGTAGCCCATTGTTTCAGAAATATACCAACAAAAAATAGTCAACAGAACATATACATATAGACACTAATGAATTGAAATAATCTATACATATATAATTACATGTCCTGACTGACTGATTCACTAACTTCAACGCCCAGACCAAATAACTCGACACAAAGAGCTGAAATTTTGATAGCGTATTCCTATGATGACATGAGTATATAACCAAGTTTTTTTCAATACTCCATCCCTAAAGGGGTGAAAATCACAATACCGTTAGTTTTGAAGTTAGAGTCATGGAAACTGCTATTTTTGGCCTTTTCTTCTCAAATAACGAAACACGTATTTTAGATTATTGGAAATTCAACTCCTAAAGGGGTAAAAGGGTTAAATGGGGTTCGAAAGTTTGTACTGGAGTACCCTTAGTTTTCGACTTGGGTTCATAAAAATTGGTATTTCAGTGTCTTCAGCAATCCAAACCCTAAAGGGGTCAAATGGGGGGTGAAACATTTTAAGTTAGGATCATGAAAATGGATATTTGAGGTCTTTTTACATATGAAGACATTTGTTTTCCAGTGTTTTTAGAAATTCAACTAATAAAGGGGCGAAATGGGGGCTGCAAATGTTTATTAGGGTACCGTGAGTTTTTGAGTTAGAATAATGAAAATTGGTGTTTTGGCTCTCTGTCACGAATAAATAAATCGTGTTAAACTTCATTCAAAATGCCATATCTACAGGGGTGGAAAGGGATTGGTAAATTTGTAATAGTCGTCACAAAGCATTACTTCCGCTGTCAAATCAATTGTGCCACCCAAACGAGATATCGGGATAACAGGATAACGGGAAACGAAATCACGGAATAGCCTGAGCCATAAGCTAGATGAAAACATATGGAAAAATGCTAGTTGATAATAATATAACAATACAATAATATATTTTAGGAAGAAAACCTCATAAGTGAGAGTTCTAAATGGTACAGAAAATCGAATGGAAGAGAAACTTTCTTTCACAGATTTCGAAAACTACTCAAAATTATTTATTTATATTACCGAAGAAAATAATTCACTGTGTTATTGAGGATTTGAAAGAATAGGAAATAATGAAATTGAATAGAAATCATTATGCTCAATGAATAATATATTCAATTCTTCTTGAAAGAAAACTAAGGAAAATAGATCCAAATAAACTGAGGTACCATTAAAAACATATTTTCGAAATTGGAAATAGGTATCGAGAAGTTTTTTTTTCATAATGAAATGATAAGTGATATCAATATATATTACTGAATCTTCAACCAATATTTCCACAAATAAAAATATTTTCCAAACCATGCGCTATGGGATAATATTTTTTTTCCTTTTATAACATATATTAAATAGGAATAAGAACGGTTCTAGATTTTTGGAAAAAGCTCAAAAACTTTTTTTTTTTTAAAAAAAAAAAAAAAAAAGGTTTTTTTGGAAAAAAAAAATATCGACTATCGGGAAATTTAAAAAAAAAGATAGATTTTCTGTGATAATGTTACTCTCGCAACTCTATCCCAATTATTAATAATTTCAATTCAACGATGAATTAAAACAGGGCTTCGCGTGGGCGTTACGCTGAACTACAGCACATATTTTTTATATTATTAAATATAAATTTAAAAATTCCAAAAAACTATTGTATTATGTATCATTGGAAAAATGTAATTTTGGGAGTTTTTTTCTCATTCAATTTTGATAATGAAAGGCTATCGTTATTTGAGTAGTTTTTTGGAACCGCCGATTTCATTAAAAACCGAATAATTGTTCACAGAATGACTCCATGATTTCTTGCTTCCTGAAGCACATTTTACAGTGTAATTGATTATATCACGCTATAAAATTGTTCAAAAGTTACTTAGTTTGGTAATTATAAATTTCTAAAGATAACAAAATATGAGGAACACACACAGTTTGTTGTATATGGTTGTTCTTGTTATTTTTTGTATACTCAAAAAAAATCAACGCCAATCAAAGTTTGTTTATAACTAATTGTTAACTAAATAAAGAATTATTAATAAAAAAAAAATTTTTCTCCTATTAGGTGGAGAATAACCAATTCCGCATTTTGGAAGAAAAAAAATTCTAAATATATTATTTAAATAATGAGAAAATGAAAAAAAAAACAATTTTAAAAAGAATATAATAAACGTTGTGAAATGTCTCTGTCAGACATAAAACTGATAATAATGTGGAATATCAAAAAAATACAATGTTTATTCGATATCTCATATTTTGTAATTTTAGAAATTTATAATTAACAAAATAATCAATTTTTTATCAATTTCTGCATGATATCATGAGTACAATGTAAAATGTGCTCCAGAAAGCAAAAAAAAAATATGGAGTCATTCTCTAAACAATTATTCGGTTTTTATAAAAACGGTGATTCCCACAAAACTACTTAATTAACAATAGCCTCCGATTATCAAAATTCAATGAAAACAAAATAACGAAATTATATTCTTTCAGGTGTTCAGCTGATACTTTGATTCTTTTGAATTTTTTAATTCATATTTGATAGTATAAAAAATATTGTATTTGAATTGCTGTTTCAAGAGGTGCTGTACACCTGCCGTAACGCCCGCGCGTAGCCCTATTTTCAACGTTGAATCAAAATTATAAATAATTGATATAGATTTCCGTGACAAAATTTTGCATAGTAAATAGTCTCATCTTCAAGAATCTGTTTTTTATTTCATCTATCATCAAGAGTTCTTGAGTTACTACCAAAAAACTAAGGCTGTTTTATTTTTTTGTTTTGTGTTAAAAAAATAGCACATTTTCGCAGAATGACATCCCGAATCGAATGAGTCATCGCTCATATATTCAGAAGGCTTGAACTATTTTTTCGCAGGAAACCCCACTTCTACTAGACTATGATGACATGAGTAAACACTACAAGGTTTTTGATACTTCATCCCCAAAGGGTGAAAATGAAAATACCATTAGTTTTGAAGTTAAAGTCATGGAAATCTCTCCAAATCTAAATAATTTATTTATTGATACTCAGAATCAACCTTCAATGGTATAGTCTGAGGTTTTATGGATCGCACTATTTAATGAGGAAGTGTATGATATGAGCATTGCAGTTTGACTATGAGTTCAAATATCAGGTATGTATTGAGGCAAAATACATTTTGTTGAGAGGCCATTTGCAGTGGATCGCCACAATCACTCGAGAGCAGTTATGTCACTTTTTTCCCGAAATGCAACACATAAATATAACTGTTCACTAGTGGCGGCTATTTACCAACTAATTGCTACGACGAGCGTTTTATGATGTTATTCAGCAGTGTTGAAATATAAATTTCAAAGTAAGTTTTAGAAATGTAATTTCAAGTAAACAGTTGAATTGAAAGCTGATTACTTCAGATGCTGGTGTTAAGAGTCAACAATTTTTTTTTACAATTTTATTATTTACAAATATAATATAACATTCAAATGTTTTTGAATTTCATTGACATTAATATTTATCATACAATCTGAACAACTAGAAATATTCCTTTGCATTTCCCATGTTTTTTTGTCATTAAGTATTCTTGTAGGAGGATGGAATGAACAGTAGTGGCCTTCAAAGAAGCCTTTTGGCAATATTTTACAAATTTATAAGCGAATCCCCAATTGAATTTAGTATTTAAAATTCCCATCGCCTGTGTCTTTTGAAAAGTACTTAAGTTTGACTTTTTTTATCAGTAAAGTGACCAAAGACCGGCGAAAACAGTGACCAGTATAGAGCTTTGATCAGTCAGTTTCAAGAACTCTCCTGAATTTTACTGATATATAGATACCAACTGGATTTTGGTAAATTTCAAAAAAAATAAATTAAGAGTGGTCAACCGTGGTGGAAGATCGTTGGAACGTTAGAATTTGAATCGAGAATTTTTACTATTAATGAAGACTAATAAGCACAAAATATACCCAATATAGTTTACTGCTTTCATCATGGAATACTTATTGTCTAGTATAATTTTTTAGGAACTCTTCTAAGCCACTATTCCTTGAATATTTTCAGAATGATCGAAGGTAGTTATATATTCTCGTTATCCATACTACTGAAATAAATTTCATTTCAGAGTATGAAGCAAAATTCAAACTTTCAACTACCGGATAAACTTTTCAATAGGCCGTGGATTTGTTATCATGCTGTGGAATTGAATATTGACTGAAAAATTGGCAACAGTGTCAGGAGGCCCAGTAAATACACAATAGCTTCAAAGGAAGCCAAGTTACATAAACTCCCGAAAAGGGGTATGTAAATATACAGAGGGGCTAACTAGCCTGAGATAGTGGGGAGGCTGAGTGGGCTATTAACTGTTTGCTTTGTATAAACACGGGATGCTTGGGGGTCGAGCATGAAACGAAGCTGAGTTGGTCTATATAGATATATATATATATATATATATATATATATATATATATATATACGGACGTGAAGTAGATCATATGGGAAATTCTTTATTAATAAATTTTGCGAATATCAATATGTGCAATCGCTTCGCATCAAAAGCAACCCCAAAGACGTTGTTACAGTCCCCCGTTCGCTCTTTTCGTGTTTGGGAAATTAAAAAAATTAAAAATTATGTTTCAAAACACACTTAGTTGGGAAAATATCAAAAATGTTATTCGAAAAAGTTGTTCAGAACGTTATTTTATAGCTATGTACAAGTTTTGAAAAAAATCTGAGATAAAAAATCAAAATCAATTTTTGCCATAATAAAATTTCAATTTGGAAAAATACATTTTGACAAAGAAACTCATTAGTAAGGCCAACAGTAATATTTTAAATGCTATTTAGTAAATATTCGAAAACTACTTTATTTTTTTTTCGGAAAAAAATTGAAATCTTTTGGATTTGCCATGTATTCAGCTGCTTCATAAGAGGTCACTGAAATATCTCCAGGACATTATAATCCCGATACTGTTCATTATTAATAAAAGGGCCTTGTATCTCATAATTTCAAATTGATTTTTTATTCAAACAAAAAATGAATTGATTACAAACTTTCGAGTATGCATTAAATTGTTTGGTTTATAATTATTTCAGGTTCTAATTTTATTATAAAATGTAATTATGTAAAAAAAATTAATCAATTTTTTGTTCTAATAAAAAATTCGTATTAAAATTCTGTAGATACATGGTTGTTTGTCAATAATAAACAGTACCGGGATTATAATGTCCTGAAATATTTCTGTGACCTCTTATAATAGCTTACACAAGGCAAATCCACAGATTTAAATTTTCTTCGAATAAAATAGAAGTAGCTGGTGAATCTTTACAAAATATTATTCTTGGCTTTACTAATGAGTTTCTTTTTTCAGAAATGTATTTTTCCAAATTGAATTTTTTTTTATGACAAAATTGATTTTTATTTTTTCATCTCAGATTTCTTTTCAAACTTAAACATAGCTATAAAATGTCGTTCTTAACAACTTTTCCAAATAACATTTTTCAATGTTTTCCCAAATAAGTGTGTTTTGACACATAATTTTAAAAAAATTTAAATTTCCCGCCTAACAAGAAAAGACGAACGGCACTGTACAACATCTTTTGGGGTTTCTTTTGATGCAGAAGCGATTGCATGTATCGATATTTGTCATCAAAATATATTAAAAAAAATTCCCATATGATGCGTACTTTCTGCCGGACACTGTATATTTATATATATATATATATATATATACATCAATAATAATGAAACAAATAGATATATTATTTTTAAATGAGCTAATGATCCAAATGGATGTATTATTAGCAACGTGTCGAAGTACAGTCCCTTCAAAACTCCTGCGTCAGCGACAAGTGGTCTGCGGGATTTAGTCTGCTAGCTTCAGTGTCATAACAAACTCCAGAGGCAAATGTGTCTGATCATAAAGAGGCAATGGGTCTGATCATAAAGAGGCAATGTCTACCACCCCGACCGCAGCAATGGAAGGTTCTCCGCACCATCCCTCCGTTGCACCTTTGCTTACGGAAGGGGGCAAGAATGAGCATAAACAGAAACCTGTTGAGGTCAACAAGTAATGGGGGAGGAAGTTGTTGCAAGATTAAGAACAAGATAAAATCCCATCCGATTCTAGCAATGCCATCAGACACAATGACCCCCTATACAACTTTAATAGACCTCATGAGATTCTCCTATCGGGCACAGATGAATGGAGACAAAGCGAGAACAAAAGGCCAATCTACAATGGTACAGAGCGGCTCCAAACGTAAGACAAAGTTGGGACGGTACAGCCAGATAAACCTTAGTGTATATCAGAGGCCTAGTTGTCCACTCTAGGTCAGAAGGCAGATTATTACGTATATTAACCTAGCTCAAAGCTGGTCAATGTAGCATCGTCATCCTTGTCTTGCATTTCTTTGAGTTTTTTTCTTGCCAAGTCCACACGATCAATTTTCAGTAGTATATCAATAATGAATGCTAATCCCTCCAAGCTATCTGCGCATGTAATGTCCTATATGCAGCCTCCAAATTATTTTCATTGGCATAAATTGTGGCAGCCACTAGAATGAGAGTTTCATTGCTGGCATTTGTAGAAATTTCTTGGTCAACTTGGCACTCTGCTTCTTTTAGACTTGCCGATAGGTATTCTCCAAAAAAGTTTAAGCGGTTTAATTTCTGGGGAGAAGCTCCGTGGATTTCCTAACGCTACGAGGAATTTATTCTGTGCCATATAGGATCGGTATGTAAATATATCCCTTTGAATGGCGATTTCTGGAGTTGATGGCTAAAATAAAAGACAGACCTTCATTGAACTTCTTACTATGCTCAATTTTAATCCCTTTTCTGTTTTGTGCCTCGTTTATACATTGTTGATAATTTCCAATATAGAAGAAATTTTAACTTCGAAAAGTTCGTCTACATCCTGTTGCTGAGGGCCATTTTCGTTTATCTTTATCAATATTTTGATTACTGAAGGACTGAAATTGAAGGGCCGTCAGATGTCAAAGTCCGATGACATATATATAGGCCTTTTCATTCTAGAAAATATTTTGTGTGGATGCCTCAACTTCCACCATGTTTTTCGGACACTTTATAACCGTGAATATTCCCTATAATCCCCGATACTGATATATTAACCGTAGTAGACAGGCCAAAAACAAGCGAGAAAATTGAAGTGTCCGAAATTTTCATATTACCCGCTTTTAAACATGGCAGATGCGTTTGTGCATAACGCGTGAAAAGGCATATTAGTGACTTCGTCAAATTCGCTTGCACCCGGCAAACCGGCATGCAAATACAATCGTCGATCATTGAGAGTGCGTAGGAGGATGAAAAAAGTGCACGAAGAGAACATTCGTACTCATGCTTCCTGCAAATAGCTATAAATTTTTTTCATACGAGTTTTTGCCTCCTGAACACGAATCAGAAAGATCAAAATGCGGCGGTCTCATACCGTTTCCGAGATATATCATATTTTCCTTCTTCATTAAGTGATTTTTTTGCACAGTTTCCTCGCAAAAAAAACACTCAAATGTACTCTTTCAAACAGCATGAACTGAAACACTAAATCAACCCTTTTCGAAACTTTTGAAAAATCCTTTTTTCAACACAGACACCTAAGCCTGACATCAGTGACATCTGCTTCAGGTTGAGGTTAGGTTAGGTTGTGGTTTTAAAGGAAGATTTTTTCGATATGTTCAAAATGGTGATTTAGTTTTTTGTAGTTTATGTTCTGAATCAAACTTATCGCATTAGTCCACTTTGTCATCTACTTCACTCAGATACCGTGAATTTCGGGCTAGACAGGGTAATTATATATATATATATATTATATATAAAAAATTTTTCGGCATTCAGACAGGAAAATGAAACTAAAACTGAAAATAAAAAAGTGGATCGGCCAGAATCGAACCTGGACCTTCATTCATCAACGCTCACCGTTGAGCTACACCGTTGAACCCGCATTCCCCATCTTTAAATTCAGTTCCATGTTGGTGACGAAGATGATGATGGGGGTTATGTGATGTATGCAAAAAAGTATCGTATACAACCTAATTTAATTTAATTGTTTATTCCTGGTGTCAATCCTATTTTGGATCTTCGACCAACTTCAAAACTCGGAAATTCTCGGGTGTATAACCAGAGCAAGTAATATATAATATATAGTGGAATTAACGTTGTAATAGTTATTTGGGAAAAATTTTTGGATTCAGAAGGAAATGATTTTTAAAACTGATAAAAGTGGACGGCCCGGGAATCCCGGACCTTCGATTTCTAAGTCGAACGTTATGTGACTACAGTTCATGTTAAATCCGGCGATTCACCCTTTTTCAGTTCCATGTTGTGACGAAGATGATGGGGATTGTGATGTGCAAACAGGATGTATACAACCTTGAATTTAATTTTTATTTGGTGTCTATTTTGGTTCAATTCAAACTCTCAGGTGTGATAATAGAGGCCTAATTATATTGGAATTAACGTTGAATTATCTATGAAAACAGTTTTGGATTGGGAAAATGACAACTAAAACTGAAAAATAAAATGTGGATCGGCCAGGAATCGAACCTGGGACCTTTTGGTTTCTAGTCCAACGCTCTACCGTTTTTCAGTTTTAAGTTGTCATTTTCCCGCTAATGCCGAAAAAAATTTTTTCATAGATAAAACTCGAGTTAATTCCACTACTATTATATTACTTGGCTCTAGTTATACAACCTGAGAATTCGAGTTTTAAGTGGTCGAAATCCAAAATAGATTGACACCAGGAAAAACAATTAAATTCAATTAGGTTGTATACGATACGTTTGCTACACCACAAAAACCCCATCCCTCATCTTCGACCAACTAACTGTTAAAGATGTGAATCGCTGGTTTTTTGTACTCAACAAAGTTCGACTAAACGAAATCCCGGTGTTCCCGGCCGATCCCATTTATTTTTTAAAA
>JAFIRS010005165.1:0-64047 GCA_018342105.1 Gonioctena quinquepunctata
GATGTGACGATATGAAAACGAAATCTGAGGCAGAAAAATTAAATGAAAATGATGTATTTTGCCGTTGTTTTTTTTTAATTACATTGATAAAATTTATTCAAATAGTCAGGAGGTATTTTCACCGCCTCATGATTCGAATTTTGTGAAATTATTTACCAGTATATACCTACTCTTGGAATGTTACCTCCATCCAAAATATCATGACCCACACCTTTTGCGATATAACGTGTTTTATAATAGGAGACTTTTTTACCGGGTGGGGTATAAAATTCAGAAATGAAAAAAAAGAGCGCATGTGACAGAAGTTAAATATCTCTGGCGATCTAACGATCTAACCCGCCATTCGTGATATATATATATATATATATATATATATATAAATATAGATATATATTTTGTAAAATCTGGAACCTTTGTTTTATATTTTTTGGGGTGGACTTCTTGGTATTTGGTTCCTTATTATTGAAAAAAATCACTTTGTGGTTGAGGTGGAGAGTTTTATTTTATCATAGACTCAACGCTTCAACGGGGGGCCCTCGTCTTCATCAGGAGTAACATTTTTTTTCATAACACCTATAATGTTTGATAATTAGAAATCATTGTTATATGGGGTTTTTTGAAGACTCACCGTAAGCATGGTTTCGGAAGCATTCATTGTGTTTATTTGAAGGTTTTTAATTTTGAGAAGATTGTCCTTTGTTATGTATACTTTGGTGATGCTGAGTTGTTTTGGCTATTAGTTTTGGGAAATTGTTATTTTGGTAAAACTTTTTTCCCTTTTTAAAGGTTACCTGGAGTCCAAACTAGATGAAGGACACACATGGCATTTCAAATCAATAATAAATCGACGCACAATCCCAGAAAACCATATCCTCATATCACTAGATGTGATCTCACTATACACAAACCACCAACCATGTTAGTGAAATCTATTTCCACAAAGTGACAATTGTCAGTTCAAATTGACAATTGTCACTTCAAAGTGACAATTGTCAGTTCAAAGTGGCAATTCCAAATGTTTAGAATTAATATCTTGTTGTTGGCCCTTCTACGCCTTCGTAGAAACCACCACAATAAATAAACCTAATTTTGACCTCCCGTTCTTTTTCTGATATGTTGATGACTGTATTTTACCAATATCAGAAAATAAATGTGATCACTCGCAACCTTGTTCAACTCAAACCACCCAAATATCCAATTTACCATAGAAAAGCAAAAAAACAAGCGAATCAATTTCCTCGATCTTACACTGTATACAAATGCAAAATCATTAGAACCGAATGGCACGCGAAAAGCACTAGGTCTGGTAGGTACCTGAATTTGGAATCAAACCACCCAAAAGCTCCCCAAAAAACCAGTCATTATAGGCCTAGCTGATAGAGCGATCAAACTATCCGACCCAAAATATTGACCCAATGCAATCAATAAAGTCCAGAAAGGCCTTAATCCAAAAAAACTACCCAACAATACTCATAAATTCAATATTCAAACAACGCATAAAACATTTCTATAACCAAAATTCAAACAATAATGAAATAATAAATAGAAACAAATTCTACACAACTATCCCGTACACAAAAGACCTATCAGAAAAACTTGCAGACGCACTGAACCCTTTCAGAATAACAATCAGTCATAAAAGTAAAATAACTTTACGAACAATTTTTTCACACACAGTGACAAAATATGCATATTTGTTTGACAATTCAACTCATGTATAAAAAATCGCATATGCCACAGTGCAATTGTCAGTTTGACAGCGGCAAAAGGTAGCTGCAACTTTTACAGCTACAAATGCACTAGTGGTTTTTCCACTTATTCATTTGTTCATCAATTATCGCGGTGTTGGTTGCCAAAATATATAAAGTTTGCATTGATATGTTTCTTAATTTCTTATTCATCAGATTGTCCTGCCGAATTAGACTCGATGTTTGTATTGATATCGGGTAAATTTGTATAGTTCAAATTCTAAATTGTTTTCTTCATCAATTTGATTCGAAAAACTGTCAACCTAAAAATGCTCCACCTCAGTGTCGCGTTTTCAATAGTTGACAGTTCTCCTAGTCTGATTGCTAGGCAACAGTTTGTCATTGAATAACCCAAATTTACCCGATGAAATACAAACCTCTGGTGCGATTATAAGTGGATAAATCTGAGTATCTAGTGCACTAGAGCAGAAAAGTGTTTTTTCCACACTACAAATCATTAACAAAAGAACACTTCTTCACATACTCGTGTAAAAAATCCTTTTCCGCCCTGAAAGAATTTTCCTTGAATGTTCCTTGAACTAATATATCATAAAACAATGTGAAAATCAACTTTCATTGGAAATCATTCTCAGTAGAAATAAATAAACAGACTAACGCCATAGGCGGAGGTCTGTTGCTTATGAGCAACAAGCTTGAGAAAGTTTTTATACAATTTTTGACCGTTTATCAATGTTGATGTTTTTTTGAATAGAAATTTGCTTGCTTATTATTGAAAACAATACAGAGCAAAAAAATATTTAAAGTTGCACCAAACAAAATGACTATTAGAAAAGTTGAATTAAGATATAGACGTGCTAATTTCTATAACTGATCGTCAATATTCAGGTGAGGTTTAATGGATTGGCATTGTTATTACTCGTAATGTCCATGAGTTTTTGCTCTTGAACACCATTTTTGGCCAGTCGACTGACCGCGGTCGATCTAATGAAGTGATTGGTAATTTTTTTCCTTGCTATTCAAGCCACTTGTTTGGCTGACGATTTTGTCCAATTTTGAATCCTTCCAATGGGCATATTTTCATACCAGTGACCATTTTTGGCTTTCCACTGACGATTTGTTCTTACGAATAATCAGTTGATTCTAATATTATGGCCCCTTTTTGACATTGATTTTTTGAATAATCTGATTGGACAAACGTTAATGTCATTGTTTTCTACTAAAAATTTGCTTTTTGTACACATTCTCGAACCACCTTGGCAAGTTTTGCTGGAAACAGGGTTTTATTCAACTCGATTTGTTTCAGAACCATCTTCATTTGTATCGATGCGAAAAAAGTCAGTCAAGCAAGCAGCAGCTTCTCCACCTCACCAAGCTAATTTATGGTTATGTGATAGAATTTGTGTTGCAGCCCTTCAGGGGTGTTTTCATTCCACAAATTAATTAATTTGGTTATTTCTACTGAACTTACTGCTGCTGAACTCTGTTTCCATTTCCAGGGATCTGATTGCAGTTTTCGTTGAAATACAACACTCCTGAAGGGGTCAATTAAAACATTAACATTTTTATAATATTTTCATGTTGGAGCTTACTTGTTAGGTTCTGGTTTTGACCGTAGCTTCTTCCAACTCTGTAGCATCTTTCCTTTTCATGTTCACAGCACAATCCATTAAGATTGACGCCAATTCTTCCACCGCACTTCCATCCAATTGATACTTCCTTACATTGCAAAATGCAAACATGCTTTCCATACAAATTGTTGACTGTAAACAGTATTGTTTGGTATTACAACCAAATCGTGACATTTTGAAATTATTGCATATTTGAAATGTCAAAATAGAAATGAATCAAAATGTATCCATAGCAACGTAATAGAGTGAAAACAGCCGATGGAACCTTTTTTCAGTATAATGTTGTTCTGATTGGTTGTGTTCAATCAGATGACCTCAAATTAACTAATTTCATTGGGTTGGTCAAATCATTTTCAGTAGTTATACCACAAGGGATGGTGTTTTATCCGTTCCGTTGTTATAGAAATAGTTTTCATGTCATTTACCGGTGCAACAAGTGTTGCCTACAGAAAAAACAAATCCTTTTGCTCGGATTGTTCACGCACCTAATTTTGTATGCGCGACAGGTAGTATCAGTCAGAACGTTGGGCTGAATTCCAATGAATTAAATCGGGATATAACAAAATTATCTAGTCGAAGTGATCGAAAATCATCAATTTTCAAATAATCCCAATTATTCCACCTCCTCACTCTCCACTTCTGGTGATAGCTGATTTACACGTGTTTGCAGCCTCCAACAAGGGAGTAGATAAGCTATACCCATACGAGCGCAGATGGAACTGCGCTCGTATCGGCATAGCTTATCTACTCAAAGGGTGGGTAACCAACTACAGTCCACTTCCATTTTGCGATATCCACCATTTGGGACCTATCGAACCGGATTGAATTGGTAGTTTTTAAATTGCTATGTCTAAGCCTTCTCAATCAACTATGAATGCCTTTGAATCAGTGAGGAAAAATAGCAAATACTTGCCAAAATATGCACATCTCCAAAAATTGATTCGCCAACAAAGTAGAATTGTTGTTAAAAGTAAAAAACCTCGACAAACTCATAATTCAATAACCTCCAAATCATCTCATCCCTTCAGGAATTCCAGATCCTTTTTCGTTAAGGATCAGTCTCCTGAGATGAGCTGCTCAGCTTGTAACAGAAGAATGCATTTTTTGAAGGATTGTTATTTTTTTTTCAAATTGGAAATTTGCACAGATATTTAAATTGATTAAAGATAAGAATTTGTGTGTGCCTGAATTGTTTTTCTAGTAAACATAGAGTCGTTCATTGCCCCTCCAAATTCAGCTGCACCATTTGTAGATTGAAACATCATTCACTTTTACACGAATCAGCACTCCACTCCGAAAATAATAACCCAGCCCAACCCTCGTTGAATGTTAATCAGAGTTCAAGCTCGACCTACACCTATTTCGCTGAACAAGAATAAAAAATTGTTCTCTCAGGTACGTACCCTTTCAGTGAAACTACGTGGTTGATGGAATGAAGAACAGCAAATTAGATTTTTATTGGACAGTGGGTCCATGTCCAATTTACTTACATTCGATTGTTGTAAAAAACTAGGATTGATGTATTCAAATGTTGGTTCAAATAAAATTGGTCAACCCTCATAATTTGTTCGAACTTTGACACTAAAATTTGCATTCCGATTGAAGTTCTATCAGTCGATGGAGTAACTAGTAAATTACCCGAAATTTGTGTTGTTATCAATTCATTCAACTACTTGATAAATCTTTTTCTGGCAGACCCTCAATTTCACACTCCGGATAAGATTGACGGGATATTGGGAGCTTCAGTCTTCGCAGAAATAATTGGGTCCAATACGGTGGCCAAGGCAGTAGACACTCCCACGGCTGTCCAAACCTCTTTTGGCTATGTGATGACAGGACATGTGAATAGAATCCACTTCAAAACCGAACAGATTTATTGTAATTTTTCAGCCGTTGATTCAAATTTGGATGAACTAGGTGATTTTCCATCTTCCCCTTTGAACAATGATGATGAGATTTGTAAAAATATATTTTTGCAAAATCTCAAAAGAGGTGAAAATGGCCAATATATCGGTGCTCCACCTTTCAAGGATGATCCGTCAAAGCTAGGTGATCCATTTTCATTTGCTACAAGTAGATTGTCATCTTTAGAGAGAAAGTTTCAGAAAATGACCATCTTCGTGAGTACTTCAGCACTATACTCAGAGATTACATTAATCAGGGGTATACCGGGTAACACAGGATATCGGGCCACCCCTGTAACTTCTGCATTCGTGAACGGATTTTCATGAAATTCGGTACAGTCATGTGAGCAACCATTTTGGATTTGATCACATTACAATCCAATGAGGCGGAATTCCGGTTTTTCTGTAAATGCCAGCAACTTTGTTTTTTCAAATAGAACACCCTGTATATTTTACATATTCAAGTTCAACAGGTCGAAGCAATTCCAAACCTCATGTCAAATGTAATTTTTTTGAAACAATTGAAATTGAAATTGTGTTTTTATTTTACCTCGTGGATGAATGAGATTTGGTCAAGGTTATTCACAATGAGTCGCACATAACAGAAAAACATAATTTTTTCTGAAAAATTATTTTTTGTGTCATTTATTGATGAATTAATTCAGTCACATCACATTTTGAACAAAAATTATTTTTTTTCAAATGAAACCCCTCTGGGCCACTTACCTGTCTCTCTAGAACATCCGTTGAGGAAAAAAATGACATATCATTTTTGTATTTCGGTGCAGTAACGAATTGTATACATACAAAAATCTACAACTAGTTCATAAGTGTCCTTGCAGTTCGAATAATTTTTCAACTTAGTAAGCTGTGGAAAACAACATTTTTGAATCTTGTCAACTAACTGTGTTTTGCTGTCATCTCATCTCAACTCTCGAAAATTTGTTAACTTCCAGGAATTAGTTTAGTAGAAATGTAAAATCAAAATTATAGGTTCCCAAGAATTAATATGTTATTAATTTACGGAAAATGTCTTGGAAACATTGTCGCCGCTTGTCAGTTATACGCTGAACGATACCCACACAGAAGACACCCACAAAGAATCTTTTTTCAACAATGGAGAAGATGATCGTAAGTGAGGAGGCAGAAATGAATGTTTTGCTCATGTCGATATTTTGATCCAACCGCTTCGACGCGGGAATTGGAATACCAATGCAATGTCAGTCGAGAAAACGCTATAAGAATTAAGAAAAAAACAATTATTCCAACTGCCAGAAAACACATGAACTAGTTGTGGATTTTTGAATTCATTCAATTTGTTACTGCACCGAAATACAAAAATGATATGTAATTTTTTTCCTTAATTAATGTTCTAGAGAGACATCTAGGTGGCCCATACGGGTTTCATTTGAAAAAAATTAATTTTTGATCAAAATGTGATGTGACTGAATTGATTAACCAGTAAGTGACACCAAAAATAATTTTTCAGAAAAAAATCAGTTTTTCTGTTATTTCCGACTCATTGTGAATAGTTCCGACCAAATCTCATTTATCCACGAGGTAAAATAAAAAAACAATTTTAATTTCGATTGATTGAAAAAATGACATTTGACCTGAGGTTTGGACTTGTTTTGACCTGTTGAACTTGAGTATGTGAAAATATACAGGGTGTTCTATTTGAAAAAACAAAGTTACTGGCATTTCCAGAAAAACCGGATGTCCGCCATATTGGACTGTAATGTGATCAAATCCGAAATGGTCGCTTATATAACTTCACCAAATTCCAGAAAAATCCGTTCACGAATGCAGAAGTTACAGGGGTAGCCCAATATCCTGTGTCACCCAGTATGTCATTAGTTTCTCCCGGAAAAATTTATGTTACCTCATACTATATTCCCCACCATAGTTCATGATGCTAGTATGAAAACTGACAAAAGAATATCTTTGAATGGTATTCTACATACTGGATCGAAATTATAAAATAATCCCGTTTTTATCCTAATGAATTTTGGATTGTTTTCGGTGGCAATTGTGGCAGATTTAAAGAAAAAATTCCTACAAATAGGGGTGATAAATTCTCATAGGCCATTCCAAAGAATTCTGTGGAGATTTGACTCCGAAGAACCCATTCCCATGTACGAACTAACGCGTGTTACCTTTGGTGTCAAACCATCCCCATACTTGGGTTTACGCGTTGTCAGACAGTTGGTTCAGGATGAAGCAATACATTTTCCGGAAGCAGTTTCACCCATTCTCAGAGATATGTATATGGATGATTCGATTAGTAGCTTCCCCGATTCGAATTCCGCCTTGAAGGCAACTAGTTTCGTTGTTTCGTTCCGGTGGTTTCGAAATGGTCGAAGTGGACTTTTAATTCCGAAGAATTGTTGTTGAATATTTCAGAGGAGCTTGAAATCCGACCTTTCGAGTTGGATGAGAACCCTGTGGAGGTATGAGGATTATTTTGGCACCCACTTAGAAGATCAATTTTACTCCAAAATTAATGTTAAGCCTACAAAAAGAAATATGTTATCCTTGTTAGCAAGAATGTTAGACCCCAATGGGGGGATTTCTCCAATCACCTCGTCGCATGAATTGTTGATTAAAAGGCTCTGGCAATTGCACGTAGACTGGGATCAAGCTCCTCCTCCCGAAATTGAGACGGAATGAAACAAAATCCAACATGATCTACCTTTGAGTGAAAATCTGAGAATTCCTCGACATCTCTCGTTCATCATTCTTATTGGTTTGACTGATGCCAGTTAATCAGGTTATTCAGCAGTAACGTATGTGCGTTCATTGAATCGAGATGGACAAGTCGATATAACTTTTTTTCATTCTTAAGCCAAGGTAGCTCCTATAACCAAGATTACAATGCGCCGAATGGAAGTTTGTGCTGCGGTCCTCCTATTAAATCTACTAGCCCATATTCGGGAAACAATTTTGCCCAGAAAAGGGTTTTAAAAAAATATTTGTATTTTATGATTCCCTCATAACCCTCCATTGGATCCATTCGGTCCTTAAAAAATGGAAAACATTTATTTCCAACCGTATTTCCATAAATACATCAGTTGTTGCCTCCCACAAATTGGTATTTTGTTCCAGGGCATCAGAACATAGCAGATCTTCCTCCAAGACGTGATATTCATGGATAATCCACGCTGGCTTTCAGGCCCGCCCTGGTTGACTTCTGATATCCCAGATTGGCCCATTCGAGTGGTTGAACATGTCGAAACTATTGACATCTCCGAGGTGAACATGAAACGTCCATTTGTCTTGTCTCCGAACGTAATACTTTCCCCTTGTATAATGCCATTGATTATTTTTCGCCGTGGTCAACATTATTGCATTGCATCATAATTATTTTGAGATTCGTGGAAATTTTACTTTGCAATGGATCGTTCGAAGGCTCGGAATTAGAGAAGGCAGAACTTACATTGATTCGAGTCGTACAAAACCGTGATTTCAGCAAAGAATACAATAACTTGGAGAATAATAAAATCCTCAAATCGAATATTCGTCGTTTAAATCCGTTTCTGATGGTATAATGAGGGTAGGTGGCAGACTTTCTAATTCAATACTAGATTATGACCATCAACAGCCAATTTGATTACCTAAATCCGATCCATTGGTTATTTTGTTGATAGATTATCATCACATATTGTATTGTCAAGCTGGAGCATATTTGTTGCTTTCACTTCTTCGGCAAAGATACTGGATCTTGTCCGCAAGAAGTCTGATTCGTCAGAGAATATGGGAGTACAATCATTGTTTTAGAACGAATCCCAAACCCACATATCCAATCATAGCGGATTTACCAAAGCGTTTTCATGTACCGGGATAGGTTTCACAGGAGCATTCCAAATTACCATGGGTCGTAAAAGGGGTATACACAGCGGAAGGCTTACGTATGCTTGTTTGTTTGCCTTGCCACAAAGGCTGTACATTTAGAATTAGCCTCTTCTTTATTCACCACGGATTGTTTCATTGCTTTCACTTCTTCAGCAAAGATACTGGATCTTGTCCGCAAGAAGTCTGATTAGTCAGAGAATATGGAAGTACAATCATAGTTTTAGAACGAATCCCGAACCCACATATCCAATCATAGCGAATTTAGCAGCTGAACGAGCAAGATAATAATAATGATGAAGTCTCCTAGAGTAAAACACTCCGGAAGCAAAATACCTCTCCATTCGGATTTCCGGGCGAGAGGTACTCGAGGGGACTCAACATTAAAGATTAATTTTTGCAACATCCGCGGACTCAACAAGAACATCAATGACGTCCACCATCACCTACAGACGAAAAAGCCGGATATTCTGGCTCTAACAGAAACACAAGTAAACTCGTCCACCAACAAGGTCCATATGCTTTGTCCTGGTTACGAACTCCATTCTCGATTCAGGTTCAAAGGTGGAGTCTGCCTTTACGCTAAGGCTAACCTTTGGGTCGTAAAAGGGGGAAAACACAGCAGAAGGCTCATGTATGCTTGTTTGTTTGCCTTGCCACATAGGCTGTACATTTAGAATTAGCCTCTTCTTTATTCACGGATTGTTTCATTGCTGCATTCAAAAGATTTTTAGCTCGGCGAAGTAATTGTTCAACCTTGTTCTCGGACTGTGGAAGTAATTCTATTGGAGCGAAAACCAATTTCGATGAAATTAACCAACTTATCCGGTCTCAAAATTATATAGATAATTCTCAAAGAGAATTGAATATAAATAAAATCTCTTGAAAAAGAAACGCGCCGCGTGCTGGTCATTTCGGGGGTATTTGGGAGTCACATATGGAAAGCATGAAATCTCATTTCACACGTATCATTGGCTCACAAATTTTAAGTTTCCAAGAGTTCTACACTATTCTTACACAAGTGGAAGCCCTTCTAAATAGTCGTCCGTTGTGTAACCTCAGTGAGGATCCCGCTGACCTCATCGCTTCGACCCCCGCCCATTTTTTGTACGGATCACCATTGAATTCGTTACCCACGAAATTCCCAGATGAGGAAAATCTGAATTTGACCAATCGATACAAACTCTTAGATAACATAGTTAGGCAAAACTGAGAAAGATGGCGTTAAGAGTATTTATAAACTTTCCAAAAATGGAATACGGAAAGTAATCCCGTCAAAGAGAAAATGATTGTTGTTATTTTGTAAGAAAATCTCCCCCCCTTACAGTGGCTGTTAGGTAGAATCGTAAGAGAACACCCAGGCAAAGATGGTGTGGTACGCGTGGCAGTTGTAAAAACGAAAAATATTTCCTATACTCGTCCTGTGGTCAAAATGTGTCCACTTCCTGATCAATAGGATCTAATTGATGATAATTTTTTTTTTTCGAATTATTTGGGAAATCCACAAGCATTTTTTTTTGTTGGTAGTATTAGTACGGTTCTATCTATTGGCATATAATAGAATATTTGTTATCGTTAATATAGTCTTGAATTGGAAATTCAGCTTGGGGCGGCAGGATGTTTTAGCCGTTCCGTCGTTCTAGAAATAGCTTTCATTTCATTTACCAGTGCAACAAGTGTTGCCTACAAAAAGGACAAATCCATTCACTCGGATTGTTCACGCACATGATTTTGGATGCGCGACAGGTAGTATCAGTCAGAACGTCGGGCCAAATACCAATAAATTAAATCGGGAGAAAACAAAATTATCTAGTTCGAGTGATCGAAAATAATCACTTTTCGAATAATCCCCATTATCCAACCCGGCCCACCCTCCACTTTCGGTGATAGCCTATCTACACGTGTTTGCAGCCTCCAACAAGAGGTAAGTACCAAATACAGTCCACTGTCATTTTGCGAAATCTACCAGATGGATATTTTAGTGAGTATAATTTGACATTTTTGTGTCAATTTTGTTGTAGAAATTCACGAGACCAATTTTTTTAAATTATTTGGTCGAGTATACCAAAATATCTAACACGAGTGGTATATGACCAGATTATGTATCGAGTTAGCTATTAATAATAATAATAATAATAATTCATTGGATAAATATATATAAACAACTGAGTTATATTTAGTTTAATTATTACTGTGTATCTAATAGAATTTCGTTGGATGATATACCGAAGTTTTTTATTGCAATAAACACAAATTCAAAGACACCATGGACGGTTGTATATGGGTATTTATACTACAATAATGGTAGATATTTGGTGTTTGATGAAACAGTTCCTAACACGTGAGATTTGACAACATGTACAACGGTAGTTTTTTCCCAGATAAAGAACCCTAGTGCCATATCACATAAAAATTCAAGAATTGCGGTAGATTTGAAAGTATAATAGTATATAAATATGAATAATATAGAAATGTGCAAAATATAATATGTAAATATGTAAAATTATGAAAATGTAGGAAAGCAAAATGTAAAGAGTTTGAGAAAAAAACATATACTTGAAAAAACTATGTTTTTCTACGTTTTTTCGTATTTCTTCTGAGAAAGTGTTTCCGAATCGGTCAAACATTATTTGTTTTATTTGACAGTGACTCGGACGTCATCTGACAGTGACTGAATTATTTTGATAGATTTGGTATGAACAATGGTAAATGCCTACTTGTTTTATAGCAAGTAGGGTGTATATTCGAGGATATTATAGCAACATGGTGTATATTCGCTGATATTGGTATTTGATTGGTTTGGTAAAGGCATTTGATTAGCTGAATTCATTTCGTGGTAGTCATTAGTACAGTCTGAACAGTTGTCAATATATCTGACCACAAACTGGAGAATGGAAAGCACGAACTTATTCACAACGACGTAGTTTTTTTGAGGTTATGCAATAAACCTTGGGGAACTGGGAAATATATTCTGAAAGGTTACCAATTATAAATTGTGAAATCCTAAGGCTATGATGATTACTACCTGGTGGTCGATGACTTTCTGCTTTAGTCTACTGCGTTTAAAAAAAATTAAATTGAAGGTCCCCTTTTATTAGAGCTTTTATTTGATGATCAAAATGAAAGTAGTCTTATAACTTGACTGAACTGAAATAATAAATGAAAAAAATAATACCATTTGTACCAGTCACCTCAAGAGTGTACCCACAACATCATCGGTGCACTCTGTTGTGGATAAATCATAATTTCCTAAATTAGTTTTTTCTCCAATATAATTTATTGTCTCAGGTGGAAATTCATCTGTTAAAAAATCTTCTCTTTATATATTCTGACAAGTTAACCTGTGTTTGACACCTGTAAAAGCATCTTACCATTCTGAATATTTGTATTCAGTTCATCTTCTGAACACATGAAATGATCTTCTTGGTTGTTAGATGTGCCAATATCGGGATCAATAATTATTCTCGTTATGGTCATCGCTATCAGAAAAAAAATGAAACATTATTCTCATGAGAGTCTTTGGCAGAATTCATCACAAAGTTATTCATGTTATTCACGTCGATACCAGGATAATTTGATCAGTTCTTTTCAATTTTTCTGACACTCTTCCGTTGTCTTGACATCTACGGTTTTGTGTTCCAAGTTCTGTCAAAAATTCAATAATGATTGATCTACTATTGCACAAGTACATCAGGATCAAATGGACAGAGTTAACAACGGCGAAATCAATTTTTGAACATGTCAGATGTTATGCTTTCCAAGCCACCTTTCAAAATTGAAAATAAATTATCTCGTTTGGGGGGCAATCCAGTATTGCTTATTCTGTATGCGTAAACCACTATGCAAAACGGCAACATCCATGGGTTGAAAAATTTGTGTAGCATTGGGATAAAGTGTAACAAATTCTATTGCAGTTTTCAATTTAGTTTTCCTTGCAGAACCCGCTTAATGCCATGGTCAATTGTGAGCTATGACTATTGCAAAATATGATTACTGGGTACTTAATTTTAGTTTCCACAAGCCATGGATGAAACATGGTGGCAACGTTTTATAAACAATATTATCCAGTCATCAATCCACTGACTGATCTACCAAAGATCCAATGGCATTATCACCAGCGGCATTTTCTATTAGGTATATACAGTTTATTGTCCCTTTCTTGCTTACACTCGATTATCCTTTGGGCTCGAGGAGTACAAAGTTTTGTCGCAATTGAGAATTATATGGGGATCGTTGGACATATCGAAAAAGTTATACTCATCCATGTATGTTTTAACTTCGGCCAACCGCGCCTTTGGGCTACGATGTTCAAGATTGCCTCGTTCCATTTGTAAATTTATTTTGCTCTCTCAATTTCTTTGATACTAGTGGAACGCTATCAGGTGGATGATACACCTTTCCAAAAACAATTCCTCTTCATTTGGTGGAATTGAAGGGGGTCCTATTTTTCTTCCAATTGGTGTTTTTCCTTTTACCTTATCAGATAATGTTCTTCTTAGCACTTTGAAATATTTTGCGGTCAAATTGACTGACATTCAATTTTGTAGAGCCAGAAGGCTTCCCGCATATTTTCTTCAGAATATTTGAATCGTTTTGAATCCATTTTCATGAATGAATTTCTGAAAAATTAGTATTTGTCGATTGCTGGTCCCTATAATCGTCATAGCATTTTATGCTGGCTCCTACACACTATGACGAATGCTGCTCCTCATATAGTTCGATAATATGATAAAACGAAATTGTGTAGTAGATTTATTATTGTGGTTATGATATAAAATGCAATTCGATTCTCAACTAAAATGCTTTCATCCCAGAAGCTTTCAGTGGTGACGAATACTGGGATATGATATCGTTTTTATGTACCAGTGTTCGTCATAGTCGAAATCAGAGCTGTCCCAAAGCATTGTGCTTAGTGTTCGTGAAAGCACTCAAGGCACTTTTGTGCTAGTAAGCACTGTGCTCCCGAGCACTCTTTTGAACCAATGCTTAGTGCTTCGAGAATTTTATCTATTGGCTCAGTTCTAAGTAATCCCGAAAAGTGGTCCTGGGAACTTTTCGGGATCACTAAGCACTGAGACAGCCCTTACCTATGAATCTTGAAGTGTTTCCGAAACATGAAAACGCAGCCAACTGCACCACTAAGAACTACTGAACGCGTCTGTGTCCTTATTTTATGCATATTTGAGATATTACAGTGTTGAAATAAGCATCGTTAATGTTTTGCGTTGCGAAGTGAGTTTAGAGCCTAACTATTTTTCTCTGAATGCAGAAACCTAATGAATAGGCTTTCTACGAACTATGATATTCTATTGAAAAATCTCCAGAACAGTTATAGGTAAAAAATTAACTTTCTGTGACTGGGAGGGCCAGACCAGTTGTCAAAGTGACAGCAACTTCAATTACGTTTTATGTGCTGAACTCTCTGCAGGCACGTATTGGGTCACTTTTGGGGGTCGTGAAACAGTTTCCCGAAGGTCCATGCGATTTTTGACGAACATGGAAAAAAAATCTAAATATTTTCAGAAGTTTTTATTTAATGTGCTGTGTTAATATGTTCAATGTCCGATTCTATTTATAATTGGTGTGTGGGAGTTTTTGGTAATGGAGATCGAAAAACTTCGGAGCCACCATCTTGTCGGCTCCGATATGGCTAAAGTGTGTTCTATCATTGATGGTCCGAATCAATTCAAAATTGCTATCCGGAGGTTTTTGCGGTCGCAGATTATGAGTTCATTGTCAAAATTGAAGATGGAGGATCTAATATGGCGGACGATATTTTTCCTTTATCATCCGATTTCAATGAAAATTGTCATGTAGGGGATTTTGGGGTCGAAAATCATGATTTGACGAAATTCGATATTATATGAATGAAGTTTTCATTTTGATGTGCACTAGCGTGCGACTCGTATTTAGTTCACCACACCAGTTCACTCAATGCCACACGACACACTCATTAATATTATATAGTACGTGGCAAAGCATTGCGTTCTACATAATTATTCTGTTTCGATTGCTGTTCTAGATTCAATTCCACGTGATTAACCCAAAAATATTATTTTTTCCTGGCCTATTCAAAAGGGTAACGAAATACAGGGTGTTCCATTTAAAAAAACACAACTTTGATATGTCACACTTCTTTGAGCCACCCTGTAGACTCCAAAATAATTTCCTTTCGCAGCCTTAATCAATATACATATAATGAAATGGAGGAATTCCCGAAAAAACTAATGGTTTGGTTTACAGGGACAGTGTCGTTTGGGGTGCCCCACCCTGTATATGCTGCTACTTTGTGTTGGTTGACATATTGAAGTACTGTGGATATGTGTACATGACGGTTTGTGGAAATTTGAAAAATTATGCTTTGCTATTCAAATTTAGTTGAGGGGTGGATGAATTGTTAAAAAACATTCATTGATTGTCTCTCAGTCACCACAAAGCACACTAAAATCACGTCAACATGCATATATGTAGCAGTACAATAGAAGTTTAATCAAAGGGTTGTGAATGTTTTCTCTAAAGTTGTTCATGAACATTTTGGCTTATAAAGGACTTGGATTACCAATTCCTTTGCTAGAAGGAAGGAATTCGTTGAATTGTGAATTGTAAGCAAATTGATAAACCGAGAGTGTGTCACCACCGAAATGTACGATTTCACCTTCTGGATCAATTATAGAAATGAAATTGATGAAATTGAGCGTAAGAACAGGTCCGAGGACTGAACCTTGTGGAACACCACAAGTTATGTTCTGCAACGAAATGTTCTGTTCACTTATTTATATAAATGGTTTTCTATTGTATAAATAATAAAAGAAGCATTGCATTGTTTAAATTTTCCATCGATTTATTAGAAAGAACATTTTAAAATCTAAAGTATTAGATTTCATTTCATTTTTATCGCGCCCAAAGAAGTTTCACTTCGACTTCCGTCTCCGACCTGGTAGCGAGTAAAAAAGGAACGTGGATGCTACGTGGGAGACGTGAAATCCGCCGTTCGTTGCAACGTGCATTAGAAAAAATTATAAGTGTTGTAAAAATACAGTTGAATACAGGATTGCTTTCGGCAAGACGCCTGTATTCAAAAGTTTTGTGACCTGGCTTGAATACACCAAGAGGGAGCAAATAGCTATAAAATTATAGAAGAGAACAGATAAGTTTCACTTCAAAACAATTCCCAAGCAAAAAGACAGAAAATATTTTTTTTCATCCACAAAGATAAAATCACTAAAATATCCAGAGGATAGCTTTGACCACTTAGAATCTGAAAAATCCTTCCTTGGCGAGCATTTACATCATAAAATAAAACCACTGATATATGATAGGAGATCAAGAAATAATGGGTTTGTTTTGAATGTGTGCAAGTTCAATTTACAATCATCGAAAGAAAAGCATAAATCAGTCTTCAACAAGTACAACTAGGAATCTTCTGAATTCAAGAGTCAATAAGTAATAACGCGGAATGAAAGTCTGGAATACTGTTATTCGAAATGGAATGTTTCATGTATCTCATAATTCCTATTCGAATGAACATTTTACTGGTCTCTATTTTCTCATCCACTTGAAATATTATTCAATTAGACAATTGGATATCAAAACATTTAGGAAGAACTCATAAAACCTTCAGTTCCCAAATATACCCACGTATTCAAAATATACCAAATTTCAAACCAGAACCGTGAAAACAATAGAAAGTTTCAAATGCACTATTCCTAATATGGGTGGAATAATCAGATATTACAATGTTCTCTTTGAAAAAACAATATATGAGTTTCTCTGAATGACCCTTGAACTTGTCTACAAGTTTCTAATTGTTCATTCAGTGGTACATCATTCTCTAACATGAATATATACAATTACTCAGACTATCAACGTGATTACTTCATAATATTGTATCACAATGGGTGCTTATATTTTGGAATGTTGGATACTATTCTCTGCTTTGGTGTATGCATACAAATTCCGTGAGTAGTTTATATCATGCACTTTTAGACAAAGAGTTATTTCAATATGAATGTAATTTTTTTGTTATTTGTTTTGATTCAAAGGGTATATTATACCCTTCGAGAAAAACACTCGAGTTTCGGAATAATTGGGTTTATATTGTCCTCAACAAATAATCTGAAAAAGGAAAGGTGTTTGGCTTGTTGGTGTGGTATTTAGGACTCAAGAGGAAAATTGTATCTGTTTAATGCATATGAATGAATCAATAAATATTTCACAGGATGCTCTATATTAAAATCATCGTATTCTATGTGTGGAACTCCTTATAGGATTACTATCATTTTTATATTTCGATGTGATGTGTATACTATGAATATTACACAGACGATTATAGTCGTTATTATTACCAATATATTTAAAATTTTAAAAATGTATTTAATCACTCCAAATCTTGAGGTAGATATTTTTTATTAATATATATCCCATATTCCTGGGTGAAATCTCAAATTTGGGAACATAAGCCTTTCCAATGATGTTTCTACAAGATTTAAAAAAATGCCATCTTAATTTAAAATATATTGCTCGAGATCATCGTGATTTCTTGATGTGTATATTCAACATACTCGGAAAAATACTATTTCCATCAATTTCAATCTTTTTATTGTAAGTATATAATTTATTTCTATGAACGAAAGGAGTTTCTGGGGTATTTTTCTTGAGATGTGAACTTTACCAAATTTAGAGTTTTCAGTGCCATCTTAAAAATCCTGTTATTGTCTTGACACTTTTCTTGCTGATACTGACCCATGATTTCGATCTTTCTCCGTTGCCAAGTAGACTGATTATCAAGTTTCAAAACGTGTTGATTTTTGCTTCTGCGAATTGAAATAAGTGTACAGGCTCATTGGATTCTTCATGAAATCCAGAAAAATGTGCGAACGTTTCAAAACAATGAGAAAAGTCATAAACAATTAAAGATTTCAAATAGGTGGTATAGTTTTTCGCGAATATTTTGAAGTCATTATCGTAAGAGATATGAAAGTCTAGAAGAAGAGGAAATTTCAGAAAAAAAATGTCGTTCACTTTTTATTTAATGTTGAAAATAGGTTCCGTTACGCTGTTTCGAAACCCACCGTTGCAATTTTTAATACTAATGAATATTAATTTGAAGCATTGAAGGAATCATGGTATCATATAGACACTTGAAGGATAACATATTTTTTCAAAGATTTTCCATATAATTAACCTTTACAATTTTTTTTAGAATTTACAATCCAAATCGAATAATTGTTCCTAAAATTATTTCGCTACGTGGAGACCTTTTGACAACTACTTTAAACAAGATCATCAACTTGTCGCAATGGCCGCTTTGATTTTTGCACAGAAAAATGAAATTGTAAAATCAAATAAAATTTATTTGAATCAAAAAAATAAAAGTGTCGTATATGCACGAAACTAATTTACAGAGACCAAATATCTAATTCGAACAACTCTATTCATAACTCGTTTTGACAGAAATGTTGTTCCAACCATGTGATAATTTTGTTGAATCAAATAATCAAAACTACAAAATTTGCTGATTGCTTTGACAAAAATATTCATTCAAACAAGTATTTATGTCGAATTGATGAATTCAATAAAATGTCAATTCAACAAAATAAACTAAATTTCTTTACTAAACATTTTTTTTTTTAAATTAGTAATAATCAATCATTTTGTTTTCTGATAAAATCCACTGAACTGACAAATATGGCAACCGAGCATGAGAGTCTACAACAGACATTTAAGTCCAGACGTCGTAACAATGATAAGTTGGCTTTGCTATTCGGTAAGATTATCTAAGTCAGGGTCAGTTGTGCAATCGCTTCGCCATCTAGCGCATATAATTCAACCCATGTAATATTCTTCTATTTGAATCGAACTATTTCCGTTGTTTTATTCAAATAAATATCATATTTGTGTAGAAACAAATCTTCATTCAATATGAGTTGAGGATTGTTCCAAAATATGAACATATATTCAAATCGAAGAAATGTTAGCATTGCATTGACAATTCCATTTTGTCATCGTGATATAATGATTCCATCAATTGAATACATAATAATAAATAATAATAATAACGTTTATTGTGCCAACAAAAATTAAATCTTACACGCAAAGGGAAAAAAGGGTTAGCCATAAGCTATCTTCCACCCTTCCCAAAATTGACATGTATTTACGTAATAGAATTGAATTAAATGCATTAAATGATAAAAAAAACTTAATATGTTTTCAAGGAATAATAAGACTAATAACTACAGGACAGTAAATTGATAACATTATGAATAGATGATGATTTATAGACTTTGAATAATATCTTCATCAAGAAATAATCAGTTGTGATTTCAATGCTTTTTTGAATTGAGTAATCGAAAGATTCAGTAAGGGTAGCATATGATTCAAGTATGAAGGGGCCAAAAATGAAAAGCATCCTTCGAATTTCGAAGTATTATGAACGGGAATACTGGAAGAATCAATCCTGATATTTACTAAATGAAGATCGGATCTTCTAATTATCAAACTATATAGGAGTTTGAGTTTGTAGCAACCTATACACAAATATACTAGTGAGATATTGAACTCTGGCTTTGACATTTAATTCTTCCATACTTATTAGGTAAGGAGTTATGTGCTCTCCGAATGGTATACAACATACAAATCGCATGCAAGCGTTCTGAATATGTTGCAATTCATTCTTGTTATACTGTGGTAAGAAATTATAGTACACTGAACAGTAATCGATATGAGGATAAATCAGAGTTTCAACTAATCTTAGTTTCATTTCTATAGAAAGCTGATACTTGAATTTATATAAATTCTTCAGTATGAAAAAAGTTTTTCTGAATATTGTTCCCACATGTGTATCGAATGAAAGAGAGGAATCAATAATAACGCCCAAATTTTTTGTAGGATCGGCCCATTCGATGTCAACATTATTTAGTGAGAGCCTATAATGATTTATTATTTCTGTTTTCAGTCTTAGTGGTCCAAAGCATAGTGCAACTGTTTTAGTAGGATTTATTCTCAAACCGTGGTTTTCAGAGTAAATTGACGTATTATGTAAGTCTTGGTTGATATGTGTAATACAATTTTCTGTTTCATCGGCCTTGCCAGATAAATAAATTTGAAAGTCATCTGCATAGATATGGGCATGACAAAATGACAATGAGGACGGATAATCGAATATAAAAATCGAAAACATCAAGGGCCCCAGAATACTTCCTTGTGGAACTCCTAATTTAGTTTCTTTCAATGAGGAGCACGAGAGATTTTGATCGAGTATGACTCTTTGGGCCCGTCCTGTGAGATAACTCGACATCCATCTCAGTGATATCTCATCAAATCCAATGAACATAAGTTTACTGATAAGTAATTCAAAATTAACCAGATCAAATGATTTACTTTGATCGAGCATAACTAGAAGAGAGACAGCTGATTTGTCACTAGCTTTGCCGATGTCATCGATCACTTTAAGTAAGGCAGTATGTGTTCCATGTTATTGGCGACACCCCGACTGCACATCAGGAAGTATTTTATTTTCATCCAAAAATATTTTAATTTGACGAGAGACATTTTTTTCGAACCATTTAGATAACGAGGGCAAAATGCTTATTGAACGCAGATCATTATATGATATAGGTGTGTTATTTTTTGGTATAGGTAATATATTTGCCATTTTCCAAACGTCAGGAAAAAGGCCTTGGTTCAAAGATTCATTGAGAATGTGTTTGATTTTTTCAATACAATGTGGTATTACGATGGATATCATTTTAATATTTATGTTGTCGATACCCAGAGCGTTCGATTTGATTTCACATATAGCAGTAAGAATGTCTTCATATTTTATTTCTGCGAAGCAAAAATTAGATTCATAGTTCAATTTGTTATTATTATAAAATGCCAAAGTATCTACGTTAATTATCGAATCGCCTGCCACATTTAAGTAAAATTCATTCATTTCTTCGGGTTGGCGCAAATTAGTTGGTAAATTGTTGTTTTTGTTTTTTGAGCAGGACTTAGTGGTGACTCCCCATTCAGCAAGAGTTTTCCAAGTCATTTTGCTATTATTCCTGTTTTTATTTGGGATAGATTGTACATATGCGTTTTTTTACATAATTACGCAATTCGACATAATACTGTCTTGCCGCTGGATTTTTATTACTCAGATATTTAGCATGTGCTTTATCTCTAGCGCGCATCATAAGTTCAATATTGTATGTTACATAGGGAAGTGTTTTATGTCTTCTATTTATAGTGCAAATGGGTGCATGTTTATCAAATAAGCTAGTAATGAGTTCATTGAGAAGGGAAACCTTGGAATTTATGTCGTGCAAATTAACAATCTCGCCCCAAGGCAATCTGTCAGCATCACGTGAAAAATCATCAATATTGAAATGTTTAAAGTTTTTAAAAAATATCAACTCATCACTAAGAACATCTCCCAAATCAATATAACAATATACCATCATATGATCAGACATACCGTTCATATCCAGTGTACTGACATTTGTTACCACAATGTCCTTGCTAGTGCAGATAATATCAATTAGGGACTCAGAGGCACTAGTAATCCCAGTTGGACTTTTCACAATTTGACATAAATCAAAATTAGAAATCAGACCATTGAATAATTCACAATCACGAGTATAGGGATTCAACAGGTTTATGTTGATATCACCCACTAAAAGAACCACTGTAGTCTCAAGGTATACACGTTCCAACACATCACCTATATCTTGCATACAGTCGTTTATATTCGTTCCGGGTGGACGATAAACTACACCACAAGCTAACTTGTGTTTGTTTATGTTCACTATGATCCATAGCTGCTCCAGACCATTGGTAGAAATGGACGAGTAATATACTTTATACTTATAAAGATTTTTTAGAAAAAAACACACTCCACCCCCTCTGCTGGCTCTGTCCATTCGTACAATGTTGAAATTAGGTATCATGAGAAGATTATTGGGGAAATCTGGCGCAAGCCAAGTTTCAGTTACACCAACTATAGAAAATTTGTTTCCTATGATACAATCCTTGAAACTATCGAAACAGGAGCGTATGTTAACATGGCCTATTTTGCAATCCACTTTTTTGACACAGCTATTGTGGGTATTCCATAAGTATATTTCATATAAAGGTTTTCCTCACCTTTCTGCTTACGTTCATTAATTTCCGTGAGTACTTTTTTCAGGTATTCTCGTTGCAAATTAGTTTTGTCAGTGCTTATTTGAACGTTAATATTCAAAGATTTCAACTTTCGTTTATTTTTGAGGATTGTAATGACATCTTCCCTATTGTTCAGGATTACTTTGAGTGGTGATGAGTTGTCACCCTGTTTTTTTCCGATTCTGAAGGTTTTAATTCCATCTTTACCCACAGAAGGCGCTATGGCATTAATGACATCCATGGCGACTTTAGTGTCTGATTCCTCACCATCTTCTCTCAATTTGTAGATAATAATTTTTTTTTCTTTCTCTGCCTTTCTGATATTTCGTTGATAATTTCTTCCGTATTATCAGTGGTTTTTCTTTCCTTTAAACTTTTCACCTCTTCCTGAAGTCCCCTTACCAGCACACTGAGATCCTTAATCGCTTTAGCCAGTTCCAGACAGTTTGAACACTCTGTATGTGTATTAATATCTCCTCCTATAATCTGCCTACAGTCCTCACACTTGTAAAAGATTCCTTGCATATCGGTAAAAAGAGCAAATTGTTCTTTGGATAATCCCAGACACTTACAGTGAAAAACTTTCTTGCAAAAACAACACTGGAGATGAAGTGTCTTATCATTCGCGGTTTTTGTACACTTAACACATTTAGCTGACATATCGATCGATACTAATGAATAATAATTAAACGAAATGAAGTAAAGAGCGATCTCAAACACGTCTTGTCTCGACGGTGGTAAATAAAATATATGATCTGTGTTTTGGGATGAATATGAATATACATCTGTGTTTTGGGATTAATTTCATTTAGTCCTTTTTTTCCGTGTTAAATGTAACAAAATAACAGCTGCTTTGAAAAATAGAAAAAAAATTACACATTTTATTCCATGTATTTTCTCATTATTTTCTGAATTTCGAAAATAATATAAACTTATTCGAAAATTCTATATAACGAATCGTTTTTTGGAATTTATATTTTATGCTTCTTAAATACTTCATAATCAATAGAATACAGCAATTAAAAGTACCGCAACTTGATGGTCTCATTAAGTGTAGTTGTCAAAAGGTTTCCACGGAGAAAATAATTGCAGGGACTTTTTTTCACCAGTTATGTGACTTGGAATGTGAACGAGAATTCTAAACTAATTTTATACATTTCAATACACGGCTAACATAAAAGCTGAAAAGTTTTTTTATTAGTTTATTAATAACGTCAAATTGAACACAGAGCAGCAACGGATAGAACATAATTATGTGAAACGTAGTGCTTGGCCCCGTATGATCTATTATTTATGAGTGTGTCGAGGGCATTCAATAAACTGGTGTGGTGGAATAAATACGACTCACACACTAGTGCACTTTAAAATGAACACCTTTTTTATATAATATTGAACATTTACACATTCAAACGGTGAGAGCACATTTGGTATAGAGTGAGTACGTAAAAGTTTGAACAAATTCGTTTAAACATTCGGTAAATCGATTTTTCATTTTAGTTGCCTTTTCTTGAAGACAATAGTATGAATCCAGGTTTACAAAAATAGATTATGAAAACTCACTCAACATGATTGATGGGAAGAGCCTAATTTCCATTGCTTGTTTGAATTCAAACATATTATTTCATGTATACAAGGCATATTGTGTACAAAACTAATTTATGGCGACTCACTTGACTTCCATTTTTCATTCACGAATTTTGCTTGAAATTCCAAACATATTTTATGTATCATGCCCTATACGTATGTTTTCCTATTTTGGGGAGAAAATATTATGAAAAAATATCAGTTGAACCCCATTGAGCTTCTTATTTTTTTTTTGTCGAGAATAGTTAAACATAGTTATAGGACATTGAACATGGAATATATCTTGATACATAAAATAGTCTTATATTCTAAACTAAGTGATACTATACTTCTGTTGGACGAATCAGGAGTGGTATACTCTATTTCTTGCCGTAATTGTGATGAAAAATAAATAGGCATCACAGAAACTGAATGAAAATGGGCGTTAAAAACCACAAATATGACTGCAATCGTAACACATTATCATAAAATAGGAAAAACGGCACTAGGCTGCCATAATTTTTCCACCGGTCAGGAATTAGATTTTAATAAAACGGAAATCATGCATAATGAATCTAACCTATATAAATTGTCTATTGCTGAAATGTTATACATTAATATATTCAAAAATGAAACAGTCAATTTCTGATCGGGCACCCACAACCCGAGCATAATTTATACCAACTCAATGCAACATCAATAAGTACAGGGTGTAATCTTACCTTCTGCACACCCATGAATGACGAGTGTATAATGCCTCTTCATAACGGATTACAGTGGTAATAGATAAAAAATTATTTGAAAAAAAGTTTTGTTCTTTGACAAATTCGACAAAATTTTTTGGAAGCACCGCTTGCCTAACCTCAGATGTTCTGCTCAGAGCTGTAAGTTAACGCAATTGACGGATTCAAGAAATATTCAAATAATGTGGAATCTTGAATTGATTGTGTGGTAAATGTACAAAAAGAGTCTAAACATTTTCATTGCAGGTTGCTTGCGATAGATATTCAATTTCAAAGTGATGAAAACCAACTAACTTTATTATATCCAAACTGGTAGATGAAGTAAGAATTAGTAGATGAAGTCAACATAGCTTTGAGGCTCTTATCGAATCACAATGATTAGAAAGTCAGTTGTAAGAAAACAGAAGACACAGTATTGTCTTCAAAATAATATCGACCATCGTTGTGAACTAGTGATTTAGAATAACATGTGAACACTGTTGCTAGGAAGTGTTGCTAAGATTGTCACACGCACCTGTTGTGCATTACAAAGCAAAGTCTACGAACGAACGTTTCGACTACTGTTTTCTGATTGGCTGGTGAATGTAAGATCTTACTTAGCAACCAGTCAGAGAACAGTACGCGATGTGCACGGGAAGTAATTCGAACATTCTTGTCTTCATCTTCTGCTGGTTCTCACAACTAAACATCGAACTGTTACGTGCGTATTTTGAAAAGTGGAAGACAATATGAATCGCTCGTCGCATTTATGAATGGTTAATTTCAATTCTGGTTGGATTCTGGAGTCGCCCATCACGAATTAGGAAAATTATGTGCAAATCTAAAATGAATAACTGCTTCGGTCGTTTTCCAGATATATTAACATAATATGAATAATTATTTGATAGAATGCCAAATTTTTGAAGTTATATCGCGAATTTGAGGCTCCACACCGATTTCCTTTTTTCAATTGCATGATCCATTAGTAATGAGTTTTGGCTTTAAAATGCAGTTGAAAGAGTTTAAAATATCTGATACAGGTTTATGTTTTGTGATTCGCTCATATTATTGAATCTGAAATGAGAAACAAGGAGTTATTCATTGCCAATCCATATAAAATGATGAAGGATCCATCATATCATTGGCGATGAATCAGATAACTATGTGCTATTCAAACTTCTGTTCGAATTCTCAGGACTGAAAAAGTCAGCTAATTCATTGTTGATGATATAATGGATCTTCCATCATTTTATATGGATTGGCATTAAATAATCTCATGTTTTTTATTTCAGATCCAATAATATGAGCAAATCACAAAACATAACTACGCTTGCCTGATTGTTTACGATATTTGCTTGATATATAAGTGGATGATAAGTGGACATGAGTATCACCCAACAAGACCTGTATGAGTTGATTCAGAATGGAAATTCTGGAATAAAATCTGAAATCATCTTTCGGTCAAGAATTACAGCTTCTCAGAACAAAAACTGAGGAGTTGGAAAAAGAAAATAGAACGTCGAAGAAACGTCTTTTGGAGTCTGATAGAAGAGTAAAAAAATAAAATTTCTTTGTTTGCGGTTTAAGGCCCACTTGTATAGGTTCAGTTCAAACTTCAAGTGTCAGTTAAACTTTGGTTTAATGAATAAAGTTCGTTTTATATGTGTCTGTAACTGCCACACACAGTTTAATTGTCAACTGATGGATGGATGGATGGCCCGTTAAACCTCGAGCTCCGGTTACACATGCGCGGATTGAAATACTGATGTTTTTCTTGTAACCTATAAATAATCATAAACGATTACGAAAATTCGCGTATGGAGGAATGTGAGAAACACAAACAACTAGTCTTGATTGTAACTTGATCTTTATTTTTGTCAGTACTGTCAATATTTCTTCAAAACCAAAAAATATTGATGAACCAATGTGATTTGAACTCAGCTACAAACTCTGTAACTGGAAGATATACAAGAAATATTTTTAATTTTCATCGGTTTGAACTTACAGTTTGAAGCGCAGTTTAAACAATACTATAAAGGTAACATATACAACTGGCTCTAAGAGATGATAAGAGTAATACGTCTACTGAACTACTGAACATAATAAATCATGTTCTAAAAGTCCAGTGTAGTATTCGCGACTTCCGAGATATACACAGGCTGAGGGAATGATTCGGCCTATCGTAGCAGAAGTTCTGAGCTTGAATTTCAAGTCGGTTGTTTTGGAAGCTGTGCGATCTGTCAATGGAGAACTTTAATCACTAAATATTATTTTCTCAGGTGATTATGCTAGGGAAGACTATATGAAAAGAAAGTTTATGCATAATCAGTTGAAGAGCTTCAGAAGTACGTATCCTAATGCTCATCTAAGGAATGGCTTACTTTTGACCAATGATAGTCATAATACCAGTAACAGCTACGAATATTTATTGGGTGAGAGTACGAAAAATAAACGACCTGAAAACGCCCATCCTTCTGGGGAAACGAATCTTCAAGTGGAAAAAAAAGACAAGAAACGAAAGCTGCCTATATCCCCAACATATCAACTCAATCCCAAATGTCGCCTGAGGTCTCATAACAAATAGTTTTCATTTATTTTCATCTGTTCTTCTCTCCTTTCATAGTCAATACAAAGAAATCACAATGACTCTTTTTCTCCAATTTATACAGTCATTTGAAAAAATAAAATGATGAATTTCACTTTTGCCCATGTTAATGTTTGTTCTCTTGTTCCGCATTTGAATGTTCTTCATTTGCACATTAATGTCAAGAAATACGAAATGATAGGGATCACCGAGACATGATTATGTCATGCCCCATAATTACAGAAAAACTTTCATTCATAAGAAACAACACGATATTACTCAATATGAACGTTATAATTAGAAAACAAATTCAATAGGAATGAAAATAAATTCTAAAGTCACATACGCGGCTAAAACCGATTGGCACATGCCCATTAAAAATACTTCATCATCTGTTCGGACAAGGAAATGCACTTTAAAATTACTATAAAAATTACCGTTTTTCTCGATAGAGCTATTAATGGATCGTCAGCTCCTAGTTATGCATATCTAAAGGATTTCTTGGTAAACAAAGTCTCTATGAATTAATAGTTGTTGACAGCTCGCCTAATTGCCCTACGGCTACTAAATACTATAAATCTGTTGTTTATACATTTTTTATGACAGCGCATTAATGTAACTTACCCGCGAAAGACATGAATTGTTCATCTTTATCCATTTGCGGTGACAATAGCCAGCCATTAATTATCAAGCCGCTGATTTATTATGACAAGGTGAAGATAATTATGATATCAGGAATTTTTACCCGCGACCATCAAAGCCATTACGTGATCGGGTAGTGGATTATGAAAGGGCTCGACTTTTCGTATCAACTCTCTCTCGGTGTTCAGCAGTGAAGCAAAGAAGTGCCTCTCAAAAATGAGGTAAGATTTCATTCGATCACAATATAGTGACATAAAGATGAGAAAAGTACGAATATAGTAGTCAGGCAGTGAACTTAAGAAGCCATTTAGAATAATTAGATTCTGATCGAGTTAAACCGAGTAATGATCGCTCAAAGTGAATGCACGAGTGAACAGTATTTTTCCAAAGATTACCTATTATTTATCAACTCTTCAAGAACGAGATGAGTCAACGAAAAACCTCAAATCAAAAGTTCATGACCTCATAGAAAACCGTATCTATACATCGATTATCTAATATACAGTGCGAAATGAAAATAAAATCACCAATTCTGGCGGGATTATTCAAAATAATAATACAATTAAACCAATTGTCGTTTAAAAGCCGTCTGCAGTGAATAATTGTTGAACCTGGTGATTCTGGAATAAGTTCAAATATTCTTCTGTATTTATGGTTTGGCAAATGGAATCATGTGTCTTTAAATGTATCTCCATTATTTTATGTTCCCAAAGTTTTCAAAAGATAATAATCAACAGTCGTTTTTATTAATTGCTGTCACAATTGCTTTCAGTCAATCTATTTGATTTGTAGACTGATTGAAAAAATAACTTCAAGTAAACTCTATTTTTTTCTGAATATTGTATCATCTCATCCATCTATAGAACGGATGGAATACTTTGTTAATTTTTATAAAATATATATGTATATTCTTAATATTTTTCTGAGTGCATTATTATTTTTCGAATCTTTTTAAAACCCGGTACGTACTTCCTGAATGAAGAACTCAACGCCCAAGTATAGAGAGGAAGAGATATTTCCTGTAGACCGCTCCAGTGAAATAATCTTGGTTCAACCATCCTCAGACAGTCTTGATGCTTGTTTTCTCAATCTAACAACAAGTTTGGTGTTGCAGGTGTGTTTTGTTAATTCATAACACCCTGTATATGGCCAGACTAAACAGTTACATCCGAGATACCCAATAATGCAATCACTATACCTGGCTATAAATTCATTAGATTTGATAGTTTAATCAGAAGAGGAGGCGGAATAGGTATTTATATAAGGGATAATATTAATTCCACTATTATTTTGTATGACTCATCTGATAACTTGGAACAAGTATGGATAGAAATCAAATAAGACAATGATAAACATGCTTTTGGTGTAGTTTACCGGGTGACAATGGGACTAGGGCCATGCATATATCTCCTTCACTTATCGAGCGATTTGAATGAATTTGTACATAGATACGAGACACAATTTCGAATTGACAGACATATGAGAACAAAATGGCCCGACTTACGGTTTTGCCAGAATAGCCACCAATTTCGATTTCTCAAATAGAACACCCTGTATGTTTGATGTTCCTCGGACTCTACGGCTCAAATTACATACGACAATGTTGTCAAATTTTCATTTTACAATTGAAAAAAAAACATTTTTTTTTTTCAGTTCAAGAGGCCTTGATTGGGTTAAAATCCATACAAATTCACATCAGTAACTCATAGTGATAGTCATTCCATCGATAAGATCAATAACGAATCCTACAGCGAGAATTGAAATTTTCTGAACGCATTTTTAACGAAAAAATCTTTACCTCAGAATGTTAACAATGAATTACGAAAAATAATTGATTTGACAATATGTAATGATCATAAACCCATTACAGAAAAGATAAGTTTAATATAATAAAACTGTTTGAATAAATCTAACGACTGAAACAGTGAAACATTCAACGTACAAATTATTACTTACAATACCATTATCCTGTTTTCAATAGATTTCAAAGTCATTATATTTATTAATAACCAATGATGTTCGAAGTGTTGCCCGTTTTTTCTAACACATAGACTAGTTCTATTTATTGTACACCTCATCACATTTATCAGTTCGTGAGCAGGAATTTCCTGAATTGCGCGCTCAACTCTCTGAAGTCCTCAAAAGAAGTTGGTCTCCTCGAGTATACTTTGGATTTTATGTGACCCCCATGAATACAAATCAATAGGGGTTAAATCGGGCGATCTGGCTGGCCATCTAATTGGACCATTTGTTCCAATCCATTTCTGCCCATAGGTATCACGAAGATATTGCCGAACAATATTAGCATTATGTTGTCCTGCACCATCCTACTGAAAAACATATTTTCCCTGATATTCGCAGGTAAATCGTTGATTTTAATTTGAATATCGTTCTCTAAGAATTGTAGATATCTTTGGCCCGTCAAAGGCCCGTCGAAAAGAATTGGTCCAATGATTCTTGTCCCTATGATTCCTACCCAGACTTTGAATTCAAATCTTTTTTGAAAATTACCTTCTCTCAGCAACCTGGGATTTTCTTGAGCCCAATACCTTGTATTATTCCTATTGAACCATTATTCGTAAACCAAGACTCATCTGTAAACAGTATCTTCGAGACAAAATCATCGTTCAAATCATGATGATGCAAAAGCCAATTACAATGAGTTAGTCTCCGTTCTGGGTCATTTTCATATAGGTGCTGCAAACTGTATTTATAGGAGCGATATTTCTGTTTTTTTCAAAACGTTTCTGGCACTTTCCCTACTGATCCCGCTCCTTCACTGACGATGAAGTGGATGTGGTTTTGATCATCTGGTTCTTTCCTTAGCATCATTTCCAATTTCCTAAAATAGGTCCTCGATGGGTGCCGTCTTAACGAATAACGAACAGCGTATAGCATACTATCATTTATAGCGTTCTCCTGACATTCTCCGTATATCAATATCATATCGATTCGTCCGTCTCGAGAATAACGATTACTATTTTCCATTTCAAATAACTTTTTACAAACGAAACGACATGAGAAGTAAAATTGGTATTTTACTTTTGACATGACATCAATCACCTACAGTTTTCCATGATTCCACGGCTACCATTCATTTCATTGAACCTCAACGGATAACTCATTGGAATTCGTAAGCATCGTATAAAATATTGTACGAATTCAATCATTGATTGTTTTTAGTTTTGAACAAAAAGAAAGTGGTACATAATGTATATCCTTGAATTGGTAATTGAATTCTCTATCGAATGGCAAGATGGCTCCCCGGTAGATATCATTTAAAATGTCAATTCCTGCTGTGGGATTTGTTATTGATCTTATCGATGAAATGACTATTACTACGAGTTACTGACGTGAATTAGTAGTAGAGATTTTAACCTGATCAAGAGCTCCTGAGCTTAAAAAAAATGTTTTTTTTTTAATTGTATAATGAAAATTTGGCAACAGTGTCGTATGTAATTTGAGCCGTAGAATCCGAAAAACATCAAACATACAGGGTCTTCCATTCGAAGAATCGAAGTTGGTGGCTATTCTGGCGAAATCGCAAGTCGGCTATTTTGCTTTCATATGTCTGTCAATCCGAATTGTGTCTCATATCTATGTACAGAATTTCATTCAAATTGGTTGATAAGTGAAGGAGATATAGGCATGGCCCTAGTCTCATTGTCACCCGGTATAGACCTCCAAATTCAGATAATGTAACTTTTCTGGATAAATTTTAAGACACCTTGACTAAAATATTTTCAGATTATGACAAAATTACATGCATGGGTGATTTCAACATAAATTCATTGGATATTAATTCTCAAGCATGGAATGATTTCTTATCCATCACATAATCTTTACACTTTCTTTACTCTAAATTGAAAATTCAATTGTGTGACAGTACTTTCCCACTTCAATCACTGTGATGTCAACGGTCCTTTTATTGACATTAGAAGATCCAGAAAACACAAAACTTATGTTTGAGACTGATATACGGGATTAGGCGACCACAGCGTATGCATCATGCATGCATGCTTCTTCTATACAATTTTGAAAGGAAAAATACCAGACAACTTCTACCGGAGAGTAACATTCAAAACCGGTATACATAATCTGAATTTGAGGCTTAGAAATATGCTAATGATTCCCAAGCACAAGAAACAATTATTTAGACGGCCTTTCTCGTATAATGTCACACTTTTTGGCGATATAATAGATTTTCCAAATTTTTCTTTATCACAGGAGGCATTCAAAAGTTGGTACAAATGATTTCTATTGTCTCGACAATGATTGATATCACATATCATTCATTTGTGTATGTTCTTATATAATAAACAAAATATAATTATTAACATACCTTGATCTACATAGAAATTATAAATATCTTTGATAATTTTTTTCTCTCTGGCGAAGTCTACTCAGTGTTATTTTCTGAGTAAACTGTGGAAGAATCCTATTATTTACCAGTCTGCATTTTTCCTTCGTTTCTCATTGTAACATGTATCCCTGGTGAATAGTAAATGTATTATTATTATTATAAACCTGTAGCAAGTATGTGAAACTCTTCGACCGCATTTCAAAGCCAAAGCTTACCACTAATGAATCGTGCAATTCTGAAAAAAGGAATAGTTGATCTCTTCATGTCAATTGGGAGTCTTGATATCGCCATATAATTTTTTAAATTTTCCATTCTATAAAAAATAATGTATATTATGTTGATATCTCTAGTACGAAAACGCCCAAAGCGTTAACCCATTTTAGATATACAGATTTTTTTCGTGACTCATGATTTGCGACCCCAGAATCTAACCAGAATTGAAATTTACCATTCATAAATGCGTCAAGTGATTTCTCTTGTCTTTCACTTCTCAAAAAACGCACGGAACAGACAAAGACAAGAATGTTCGAATTACTTCCCGTGCACATGCGTACTGTTTTCTGATTGGTTGCAAAGTAAGATCTTCCATTCACCAGCCAATCAAAAAACAGTAGTCGAAACGTTCGTTCGTAGACTTTGCTTCGTAATGCACATCAATAGGTGCGTGTGACAATCTTAGCAACACTACCTGGCAACAGTGTTCACGTGTTATTCCAAATCACTAGTTCACAACGATGGTCGATATTATTTTGAAAACAAAACAACAATACTGTGTCTTTTGTTTTCTTACAACTGACTTTTTGATCATTGTGTTTCGATAAGAGCCTCACAGCTGTGTTGACTTCATCTACTGATTCTTACTTCATATTTTGATAATAAATTTTTTCTTTTTTTCCAAAAAAACAAAAAATTAGGAAACAGTAGTCGAAATGTTCGTTTATAGACAGCTTCGTGAAGCACAACAACAATATTAGCAACACCACCTGGAAAAGGTGTTCACGTGTTATTCTGAATCACTTGTTCACAATGATGGTCGATATTATTTCGAAAACAATACAACAAAACTATGTCTTGTGTTGTTCTTACAACTGACTTTTTGAGAATTGTGATTCGATAAGTGCCTCAAAAACGTGTTTACTCCATCTACTTGTTCTGACTTTATCTATCAGTTTGGATAGAACGAGGTTCGTTTGTTTTCATCACTTTGAAATTGAATATCTATCGCAAACAGCCTGCAATGAAAATGTTTACATTTCTTCTGTACATTTACCACACAAATAATGTTCCATTATTTAAATGTTCAGAGCATCTGGCAATTGCGTCATCTTACTGCTCTGAGCAGGGCAGCTGGAGTTAGACGAGCGGCGTTTCCAAAAATTCTGTCAAATTTGACAAAGAATTTTTTTTTTTTTTTTCGGATTTTTAACCACTGTAATTCGTTATCGAATGGCATTATAATGTCCAAATTGTTAGATTTCACCATGTATATCTCTCGACTTTTTCATAATTCATCTACTTCTCGTCTTGAATTATCACAACCTCATCTACTGGCGATATATGGAGGTGTTAACTAACCATAAAGATTTCACCAAATTGATTCTGTTTTCTTGATTTGTTTGGAAATACGAACAGGGTGATTTTAAAATCAGATGTGGAATCATCTGCGACTGAAAGGTAAACTTTAGTCACTATCTTACATCGTTCAAGATGAGCTCCAGAAATGTATTTATGTTGAAAAGGGAAACATTTTCAAATGAATCTCAAATGAAAACAGTTTTTATATTTTTATGAAATTTTTCTATTCAATAATCTAGTGAGAATATTTTCTGTTCCTGTTCCCGTTTTCTGTACTGTTTTATAAGTACGTACACACATGCCCCTTCGATGAATCATAATATTTATAATATGGAATAACTATGAACTACGAGAGCTGAGTGCACATAGTTGACAACGATCTTTCGACAAACAGCGTTGTTTCGGTGGTCCCCATGTTATGCTAAAAACAAACTCATCATAAGAAGAGAACGGGGTTGGTTGGTACACTCGAGATAACTCGCAAACTGATCGGTCTTCAGCGATTCTGGCCTCTTCCACTCAAAGCACGCCTGCGAAACATCGGTCGGCTTGACGTAGTTTATAAAATTGTAGTTGTGCAGTCACTCGTAAGTAAATATTTTTTTAATTCAAAAAATGGTCATAAAATGTGCATGCTAGGTATAGCTTGAACGAATATTGAAAAAAAAATTGTCTTTTTTGTTTAATTTAGTGGTATTGGACCACACTTATTATTACAATGACTAGAAGTTTTGGCGCGCCATAACTCAAAATGGCGGATGTAGATGGTTGGCACAAATTAACCGGGGCTGGTTATTGGAACACTGTACCAACCTACCCCATATTGATTTTGTGAAACTGAATAGGTAGTGATAAACTCCTAATTTCAGGTCTACTTTGAACATGCGAAACTCAAAAAAAAGTAAGCGAGGCCAAACTCCCTCAGATGTCTTGTTGAGAGCTGCTAGAGCAGTAGAAATCTCCAAGAGGAGCAGCTAAAGGCTCCTACATTCTATTTGATACTTTACGAAGGTAGTGTAGCAGGTTTTCCGAAGAAGAACTCAATTCGTAAACTAAAAATCCTATTACCATCATCGTTGGATATTTAAATAAATCGTCAGATTAGTTTTAAATCGGTAATTCAATTTTTTTAGGAGCCTATGATTATAACATTGTTTGAGGTATTCAGCCAAGCTCAAGAAAAACATGTTGCAGCTTATGAAAAAAAGTGAGCAGATATATATTACGGGTTGACACCAAAGGAGGTGAAGGGAATTGCTTTTTATATGCCACTTCAATACCATTGCGTATTCCAGACCGCTGGAGAAGAAATGAGATGGCAGGATCTGATTGGTTTACCTCTTTTCCAAGCCGGATCCTCTCACTATTCATAAGATCAGCTGAGACCACGAGTCTTTCCCGGGCCACAAGTTTCAATAAAACAAATGCGGATTGTTTCTGAAGAACCTGGAAACTATGATTGCGAGGTATAATTATGGTCCGGGTGACATCTGGAATATAGACAAGACGGGAAAAAGGACCGTACAGAAGCCCAATTGTATTGTACCCCTACGCGAGGTCAAACAGGTTGGCAGAGTTACTCCTGCAGAACGGGGTACCTTAGTAACTTTAGCATTCGCCTTCTCCGCTGATGGCAATACCGATCCACTTTCTTTATTTCCCCTCGTGTTCGTTTCAAACCCCAGTTTCTTCAGAAAAGTTCACTTTTTCTGAGATGCATCCATCATTGTTTCAAATATATCAAAGCATCTAAAGATCATCACACCTTGCTGTTACTTGATTACCATGACTCGCACCTTCCTTCTGAAACACTCAATGTTTGTAAGAATTCTGGCATAACCGTTTCATTATTCCCACCTCATTGCAGCCCTAAGCTGCAACCACTAGATCGCAATGTATATGACCCATTGGAAACAAGTCAATACACCTTTGATTATTGGATGACCAATCACTCTGCGGCTATCATGACTATATTTATTTATTAGGTTCATCCAAACAGGCTACTAGAGTCTCATTATATGGACGTATTATACAATAACTATATAATCTAACACTGGTATATACTATATTTAATTTATGTAATAACTAGTTGAATGATAGCAAGTTGAATAATACTGATATCATATTGATCTTATACAGACGATTCCAGGAAATGATATGGAATTGATTTCTCGAATTCTCTTGTGGATGTGGAGAAATCTATATTTGTGTGCATGTTGACCTCATTGGACAACTTCATCATAGCGTTCAATGGGTCGCGAAAAGTTGTAGACGTGGTGCAGAGAGGTACTCCGAGAGCATTGGTGGGGCTCTAGATTTGAAAGATGGTACATTTGACTCAATAAGTTCAAGGATGCTTCTGTTGTTTATTTTATAATTCAAAATACTGTACAGGAAAATCATCAGTTTTATTTTCCTCCCAATGTTGAGATCCAAGATATCGCATTCCTCTCTTAATATTGTAGATCTTATTCTATTATAATCAGGGTATTCATGATAATAAATGTACCTCATAAATTTGTTTCGTATTTTTTCCAAGCAATTCTATCAGCTGAATATTTGCGGCAAAAGATCGATGGTGATCGTACGTTATACCTAAATCTTCGGTTATTTCTTTTCTCATCAGTTTTTGATGAAATTATCAAATACAATTCATTTTTCAATCAAACAGAATTATATTTTCATCCATTGTAAAACTGACTATATGACATTTGTCAATATTGAAAAACAACTTTTTTCTATGCTCCGTTTGCATATCCTCAATATGTCACACAGTCTCTTACTGTATTACATTTTCTATACATTTTCAAATCATCGGCGAAGAGTAAGCTCTTGGAATAGTCGACTAATCCTGGTAGATCATTTTTGGATAAAATAAATACCAGTGGCCCTAGGTTCGACCCTTGAGGCATTCCATAATTCAAACTATACTCAGATGAGGTGTTTCCGTGACAACGTACAACAAATTTCCTTCCCAGGGTATAACTCTTCAAAATTTCATTATTTGCCACATACCTTTAAAATTCATGTAAATGGTATATAACTCAATAGTTTTTCAAACACTTCATGAATTTCATTTGAGAATGAAAATAAATCAGAGTTTACCGATTATTGATTCACAAATCCGTTTGTTAATTCACAATACAGTGTTCTACATGCTGAAAAGATTGAGACAACCCTGTAATTTGTGATCTCAAACTTGTCCCAACTTTCAAATATGGGATAAAGAATATTTTCAATAACCTGGAAAGACACTCGATTCGAATTCCAGATCATATATACAATAAATGTTCCTTGAGTTGTTCTCCACAGGCTTTTATTATTTATTGAGAAGGGAAACATTCTCAATTGAATATTTAATGGAAATATTTTTCCGTGAATTGAAAAATCCATAATAAAAATGAAGTAATTCTTGTGAATATCTAACAGAAAACAACTACTTTCCCAGCTAAAGCCACGATGGATGTTCAACTTCATCTGTAATACCGTCAATACCGGATGACATCTTTGGTTAAAGTTTTTTCAGTGCTCTACCGTAATCTTTCCTCTTCACCGAGTTTACCCTGAAAATATCGTTGGTGTAGTCTGAGAGTTGATTGGATCTTTTTGCGTCATATATTGCCGGATCAGGTTTATATACCGTAGACGAATATTTGGCGAAAGCTTCAGCTGATCCACCTTTGGAAAAATATTAATTATTCCAACGAAACTTCTCTGTAGTCACACCGTTTTTTTTGTTCTTATAAAATTTCTGTGTCTTCCCTTACTAGTGGATTCAGATCTCTCTCAATGATACAGTTTTTTTTCCTCACTTCCCATTACTTGATGTAAGATTTTACCCTGACGATTTTTCATATCGTTCAACATGTGTTAATCATTAAAGTTAAAAAAAAATCCTGTATAATACTAATTTAAGAGTTTGCTGAAACTTATGTTATTTCCGGAACTTTTCTTCATCCACCCCAATCGGAACATCACCCCCACGACCTGTAGCACAAATTTCTATCTGCTCTTACTATGGAATATTGATAGGAATCTACAGTTTCTCCATCCCAAATATCGCTACTCACCCACGTTTCCACTGCTAATATTATGTGAGTATTATTTGTTCAACTACTTGTATAAAATCCTAAGAATTACTATCAAACAATCAATGAATCCATCATTTCCCGTTTTTCATTTAGTTCACAGTTGGTGATTTCAAAATGTACACTGATTCGAAAAACTCCTTAATTCATTTATATTTTTTCTTGTGGAGAGACAAACGATAAAAGATGAGCAAACGAAACATCTAGACCTTCGTGAAATGTTAAAAAATTGGCAAGACCATCAGAAGAATCATACACAAAAAACAAAGTGATAAAGCAAATTTATATTTATATTACTAGTCGTACCGTTTCGATCATTAGGTGCTATGCAAGTCTAATTTTGACAACTAATGAAACGTGTGAAATAAAAATTAAGAATATTCTATGTTACTGGTATCCCCTACATGACTGTATACAGGGTGAAGTTCAAATTTCTTCTTCTGATCTGATGACCTCTACTCCATCGTTCTTCTTGCCAGAGATTTCTCCTAGGAATGGATGTTCATACTGCATGTTGACAATGTTTTTCTCTCGCCGCTCTCACCAGATCACATTCATTTTACGTCAGATCTTCGTTTAGAAAGATGCCTCTTAGTAGTTTTTTTGACGTCTATATTTGATTCCGTTTATGAGTGTAATCAGTTGGATTTCCAATTTTATAAATGTATATCCTATTTCATTTCCAGTAGATTTTATTTCCAATTTATAATTAATTAATGGTTTCCAGTGTATTTTCATTTCAACTCTCTGCAACATCTTGGAATCGTAGTGTATTCTCCTTGGTTTCAATTTCAATCTTCTCTAGTTTGTTGGACATATTTCTAATTTCATTTCTGCTTCCTTGTACACTCTTCTTCAAAGTAAGCATATACTCACAAGTTTCTTCTCAATGGTTGAGAAGTGTTCATTAAACTCATCATCTCTTTTCGATAAAAAGCTTTTACATACTCAATCTAATATTTTCTCCATTTGGTTATCATCTATATTAGCGGATGTCGATCTCAATGTTGTTGTGTTCGGAGGCATGACTCTATCAGCGTGCTACTGCTTATTTACCGATTGGTATCTGAATTGCACTTCACATCAACTTTGAGCTCCTCACTATATGGCACTTTAAGTTCGATATTTCGCTGTTTTCACACTGTTTCCACTGATAAATGAACTTTTCGAACGGGAGCTACCTCCATAGCACTACTCACTCGTCGCCATCTTTTCTATGATGATATACAAGGTGTTATGTAATGAGTGTCCGATATTTTACATGACGATTACTCAGTTATTTGTAGGATGAGAAGTTAATTACAAGCATGGGTCCGCAAGGCCTTCATTTTTGATATACAAGGTGTTGAAAATTAATTTTTATTTTGGTTTTTCGTGTATAATTTTTGGAATAATGTCAATATTTGGACGAACATTGGTATTTGGCGATTTTTTTATGAGAAATTCAAATTTGATCTTAGTTCAGCCCTTAATTGTAGGAGTCGCCGCCTACAGGTCTTTGTTTCTGCCTACAACTTTGTCGTGCATGTATGTATCACATTTTCTAGAAGAAAAATCGATTCCTCTATCATTTGTACGTGAAAGAGGTATGATTTTCAAAAGTCGCTACAAGCAGCCGTTTTCGAGATATTTTGATTTAAATTAATCGATGCATCCAATCTTCTCATTGATTCGCGAACTCTTTGAAAATAAAAGTATCAAATAGGCTAGTGAGTTCATTCCAATGTTTTTTTTTGTGCTGTCATGTCAAAAATAATATTTTGACGCATAGTTAAATAGTTTTATTTATTATTATTATTGTGATTATTTGAAAATGGTGAACTTTACCAATGCAGACTATGCTGATATACATTTTACATACGGACTTGCTAACGGAAATGCATATGAGGCTAGACGTTTGTATCAGGAGCGTTATCCGAACCGCATAACTCCTATTTCAGAAACGTTTTCAAGAATTCACGCTCGGTTAAGGGAAACAGAAAGTTTTGATGAAGCTAGTCATCTGTCCGGTGCACATCGGACGGTAAGAACCCCAGAAACCGAGGAAGCAGTTCCTAACCTTCCGGAAGAGTACACGCGCCGGACTGAGAGTCCGCAACTTGAGAAATAGTAGTTTTTTAACCAATAAAACCTTGTATGTGAATGATCAAGAAAAAACAAGTATTATTGAACATTTTTATTCAATCAGTACCATTTTAAATACATTCTGAACATCTAAAAGTACAATGTTCCAGACACAGTATTTGGTAGGTCGATTTTTTTTTCGGTCGCAAAAACCACAACGGCCTCGTATGAGAACATTGTTTTCATTTACTGCTGCTAGACATTGTTTAAGTTCCTCATATCCAATTAGTTCTCTGATTCTTGATGATATCTGTCTTGGAAGCAAGTCAGTTGAGCCCGTTGACGTAAATGATTGTCTACTAATTGAAAAGACAAATTTCGCAAAAACTCTCTTCTTCTCATATTATTGGGACTGTTAAACTTGTGAATTACCATTGTATCGATGCCAACAACATTTAGCAAACAATAAAATACGACCATTGTCCATTTTCGGGTATTTCTTGCAGAATCATATGAAGCGCAAAGTTTGTCAACTGTATCGACGTCACCCTTAGTATTATCATTTCTGGTTTTTCTGTAATCGGGTCAATGTTGTCGTCATGATGTAGGCTGGTTACTGATAATACATTCTTATTGGGTTTGAATTTTTAGGAAACCAGCGTTACATGTTCACGAAAAACAAACATACTAGATTGAAGAGGTCGCGTTTTAACATGACTGGAAAATTCTTCTGGTAACTCTCTTTTATTCTTACGGATTGTACCAAGCAATGTTAGTTTCTTAGAGCGGAGCGACTCTAATAACGGTATACTGGTAAACCAGTTGTCGGCTGTAATATTTCGTCCAGAGCCATTTATACATTCACAGAGTCTCTCAACTACAGCACTTGGACCAGTGTTGACAGCATAAGGACCATCTGGCTGCTTTCCGACATAAACTCCCAGATTACACAAAAAATAACACTTTGCGTCCTCTAAGGCAAAAAGCTTCATACCATACTTGTTTAGCTTCTTGGGAATATATTGCCTGAAGCCACAGCGCCCTCAGAAAGCCGCCAATATTTCATCAATCGTAACATAATGGAAAGGTGTGTATGCCTCTCTGCATCAAACACTTCTCTAATAGGAGCTAATTTATTTAATTTTTTTCGCTCATCCCGTGTTTGAATATCATCAAAACTCAGATGTTTCAGCAGGAATTGAAACCTGTTTACTGACATCACCAAACGAAATATCTCCACCCCAGTGCCATTATTACTAAACAACTCTCTCACATGCAACCGACTAGATTTGAGAACTCCAGACATGTAGAGTAATCCAAATAATGCTTGAATCTCAGATACTTCCTCGAGTATAATTCGCTGCAGTTGCACTAATGCGTTCATTTGTATGCTCCACAATGGTATTCAAAATTTCATCAGAAAAAAAGAATTTCCAGATCTCAAGTGGATCTGTCAGATTCTTGGTAGATGCCTTTGACCCGGGTTGCTGTTTTATTGAATTTTCAGCCCTTGTCCTAACATTTTTTGGCGGTTGGTGTTTTCTCCACTTAGTGGTTTCATCTATTCCTATAAAAAATGGACCGTCTAATGATTCTGATGTTTCTTGTTCAGTGTCAGAAATTTCCTGCTCTGAATCTGAATTGTCCAATTATTCTTCCAAATGATCTTCCTCTAAATCATCTTCCTCATCATCGTACTCAATGTCTACATCATCATCCTCTAACATTGCATCGTCCAGTAATTTATGTAAATATTCCTGCTCTTTTTCGTAATATATCCTGAAAAAAAAAATTGTTTATCCAAAATGCAAAATTCTATCTAACCTTTTCTTCTGACCTGACCATATTTAGATTATGTACCTATGTGAAAAATACTAAAAATCTTACCTTTTGCTGTTTTTAACGACATAAAAAAAAACAAATTTTTGTATCTACGTATCTACACGCGCCGGACTCACAGTCCGCAATCACTGATTACTCTGTAACGCCTTCACGTTCCAAAGGCACACAGGAAACTAAGTCATGCCAGCTCATGTTCGAAAAGTACAGAGAACGATGGCTTGCGGAAGCGGTGCATTTCGAGATGGCGGCAATATTCAAATTTAAGCGGACTGATAGTCCGCGCGCGTGTAACGGAAGGTAAATCTGGTAGGAGAACACCCGGAAACAAGCTCCAGAAAAATGGCGCTGACATTAAACATTTCTCATGTTCTGGTATGGAAAATTTTGATTGATAATTTGTCATATCCCTACCATATTCAAAGAGTTCAGGCACTACTCCCTCGTGACTTTCCGTTACGTATCAACTTCTGTCGTTGGTTTCTCCAATGCCTTATTGAAAATCGTCAATTTGAAAATCAAATCCTGTTTATTGACGAAGCAAATTTCTCACGCACAGCTATACGCAATTTCCACAACAATCATTTGAGGTCAGAGGAAAACCCCCATGCAATACAGGAATCACATTTCCATGAACAGTTCTCTCTCAATGTGTAGGCAGGAATCCTTGGAGATTATTTTATAGGTGAATTCTTTATTCCGGGAAAATAAAACGAGAGAGATATCTTGAAGATGATTTGCCTATTTTACTGAAAGATGTGCCGCTCAGACTACGAAATGAAATATGGTTTATGCATGACGGTGCCCCGGCACATTTTAGCATCCAAGCGCAAGAATTTTTTGATCAAACTTTCGGCAACCGTTGGATAGGTCGGAGAGGGCCTCAACCATGGCGCCCTAAGTCACCAGACCTTGACAGTTTGGATTTTTTCTGTGAGGACATCTAAAATCCTTAATTCACCAGACACCTATCCAAAATGAAGAAGAATCAATTGAGTAATCGAATAATTAACTCTCGTAGAATGATTCAAAATACTTCAGGAATTTTCCAAAGAGTGCGCGAATCAATGAGAAGAAGATTGGATGCGTGCATACAGGCAGGAGGTGGACATTTCGAACATCTATTGTGATTTTGATTCAGATTTATATCTAGTGTTCCGTTGCTTATTGTTGTTGAAAATTAGCGTTTCAAATGTTCTTATGTTGAATGAAAAAAAAAAATATTGTTTCACTTTTTGACAAAATCATCTCGAAAACGGCTGCTTGTAGCAACTTTTGGAAAGCATAACTTTTTCACGTAAAATTGATAGAGGAATTGATTTTTTTTCTGGAAAATGTGATACACACATGCACGACAAAGTTGTGACTCCCCAAAAGAGACAAAGACCTGTAGGCGGCGCCCTCTACAATTAAGGGCCAAACTGAGACAAATTAACATTTTTCATATAAAAAAATCCCCAAATACCAATTTTGTCCAAATATCGACATTATTTTTAAAATTATTTAAGAAAAAATAAAATAAAAAAGAAATTTCAACACCCTGTATATCAAACATGAAGGCCTTGAGGACCCATGCTTTTATGAACTTTTCACCATATAAATAACTGAGGAATCGTCCTGTAAAATATTGGACACTTATTACATAACATGCTGTATATAACCCCCTGTACGACAGCTTCGCCTCTCGCTACAACTCCTTATAACACCTCGTCAGGATTTGAAGTATCAGGGATTTTTCCTTTTAATCGGGATATTTTTCCCGAAAGTGAGTTCATGTCTGCCTATGTTTCTGATAGACCTGGTCCCATACAAACAAATAATAATGCTGAAGAACTGATTGTTCAAAATGATATGTCTGCTGTTCGAGACATACTCAACTCCTTGGAATCAATTGGCAACCAAAATGGAACCAGTGGAACTTCTGATCATTTGACTGCTTCCAATCCTGTTCAAAATCAAGACATTCTAGATGCCCAACTTGGGCTTAGCACAGTGTTGAATCATATCGCTACCAAAATGTTTCACGATGATCAATCTGGACCCAGCATAGTAGGCACGTAACCTCTGATAAAGTTGGCAAAGATAGCGACAAGAAAAGTAAACAGAGGTCACGCAAAAATAAGTTGGAAATTTTGACAGACATCCCCATTGAGGAGGCATTAGAAGAGAAAAAGAAAAAAAACGGAAAAGAAGGAGAAAGCTAACTCTGCAAAAAAAATCACTGATCAAAATGAGAATTCGAAAGTACCAAGGAGTAAAATTATATAAAAAATACATCGATGAAGAAGAAATATTTTGTTTAATATGCATGGAACCTTGGTCCAACAGTTTGCCAGAAGGAATATGGGTTCAGTAAACGTCCAGCAAACTTTGATCTCACGAGAAATGTGTTGACACTGGTATTGTTTCTATTTTTGTCATAACTGTCAGTCCGATGGATCTGAAGACTGAGTTACCATTTTTTTATGATTTCCTTCATTATCAATAATAATTGATAATAATTCTCCATAAAATATATTGAGTCTCTTACTGTACCAACCAATCCCATTTGTTCCAACCATCCCCAAATGCGGGGTTGATTGGTATACTTGCAGCTCTGAAGGAAAACATTATTGGACTGTTCACTGTATGTCTAATATCAAGGTTATTCGATAATTATTTTTCCAAAACTTGACAAACAAAAATATAAGCGCGATTATGTAAAAAGTGTGCCATCCAGCCCGGTCTCCCCTAGTAGCGATTTAGATTTCATACATATATTCGGTGCATATTCAATTCACTCACGAGCACATTTCTGTGGAATATTTTTGGGGGACTTAAACCATTATGCGATTTTTCAGATTTCTAATCTCATATATTCATCGCCATCACCATAAACAAATTATGTATTTCAAAATGTATCTATTTTCTGAATGGTTTTCCTGAAATAAACAGAAGTAATATACAATATTGTTGGTGTTTTCAATGAAACTGCATTATTTTGCCTTAATACTCACACTAGCATAGGAGATCATGAATACATTACATGCATTCAGCTACAATAAAAAATATATATATATATATATATATCGGAAATAATTTTACAGCTTAGTTGATGAACTGGTTCAGATATCATCTCAAAAGCTCTGATTTTTCGAGCTCAACTGGATCTTACCCAAACCATGTATAATTCAAACAAAAAAATTATGAAATGGCGACGAAAGAATCAACATTTCGGACTTGTAATATGTGATGTCCATAAAGTCAAAATTCCAACATGAAAGTATATACAAGGAAAAACACCCTATTGGCTGAGAGAAGCCAGCAAACTGGTACTGAGAGTGAAAAAAATGCAATTGATGTCTTCACGGTATCTCGCAAACGAGCACTGTGTAAAACTTAAACTTTCTACAATTAGTCATCGACCAGAAACACAAGTTTGTTTTAATATAATTGAATAACACCAAAATGTTAACACTAACATACTGATATATATGATATAGACATCGGGTTCTAGAATATCAGCTGATAAAATTAGTATGGCTAGTTTGTACAGGCTAGTCCATTAGTGCAAATTAAAAGAATAGGTATCTCACTTATTGTCACTCAAATGAGACATTGTTTCAAAAATAATTTGCAGTAACTTTATATGGGTTAAATTCTAATTGAAGTGTTCCATTGAGTGAAACAAATTATGGCGCAGCCAGTCGGAAAGGTAGATTTCATAATTAATTTATTGATTCTGAAATCGCCATCAATCAAGTTAAGGAATCATGTGTTGGAAAAATAAAAAAAATCAATGAGAAACAAAGACAGCCTTTCTATTTTCTCATAACCCGAAAACTTTTCAATCAGAACTTGGAGAAGAATTCAAATTTGAGAGCTCCGTTACTAAGAACGGCTGAAGGAAATTTAGAATAACTTTGGTACGTTCTTGACTATTTGTGTTTGAAAGCCATGTGAGTTTAAGCACGGTCTGGTCAACGAAATGATTCCTATACCATAGGACAGAAATAATAGTCAGTGACTTCAGTCAGTAGTCAGAAACAACACAATGAGAGCGGCTTGGATTGATATATTTTACAATGAAAATCTATTGTAACCCGAATCTATACTCCCGAAATGCCGCTTGTTCTAAATGCCCATGTAATAGAGCTTACGGAGCATTCGAAGCAGCCTCTATTTCAACGAAAGTTTGTGGTCGACGTTAGTAATTGTACTGATATTTATCGACGGCGGCGCGTAGATTGCAATACTGAACGATCGAGCTAAGAATGTGTCTCTGACTATTATTTACGTCTTATGGTATAGTTCACAAAATAGTTGTAAGTACCCAACGCTACTGGAAAGAACATAAAACCAAGCGAAAGAAAGGGCGACTCCATTTTGCACTGTACAAAAAGGGTGAAAGGCTTTTCGGGCTGTTTTTTTGAAAGGGTAAAAGAAGTTGAAATTGCGATAGCGAGAAACATAGTATTTACTTCAACAAGAAACAAGAAGTCAGTTCTTGTCAATCGGACAAAAAACTTTTCAACAAAAATCAAACCGACGAAAAAATCAACTGAAAAGCAAAAAATAAAATGAACCTTCTTAGTCTTAATGATAATTGAGCTCGTAAACTGATGTGAGTAACTAATTTTGAGTCGGCGCCAAACAAACCAGCAATTCAATTAGGTAATAATAATGAACTTCGTTGATTGTTTGTTTGGCGCCGACTCAAAATTAGTTACCCACATTAGTTCAGGAGCTCAATTATCATTAAGACCTTCTTTATTTAATTTTTGGCTTTTCAGTTGATTTTTTGTCGGTATAATTTTTTGTTAGTGAGTTTTAATTTTTCACTTTTCTGTGGCTGAAATCAACTGATAACTATCTAGTCAATTGACTCCAGGTATCCATTATGTTGTAGTGACATCAGAACTACATATGTGTGCCAAGTTCCAACAGAATCGGTTTATAGATGAAAAATTAATTATCCCCCATTTTTTCACCCTTAGGGGTGGATTATTCTCTCCAAATATGAATAGGATCAACTCTGAAGTATACCCTGTCCATTGAAAAAAGAATCATTCAACTCGGATAACCCAGTACAAAGTTATGAGTGGTAGAATTGGTTAACGGTAAAAATTCAGTGGATGAACGATAAATATCCCCTATTTTTCTATCTTCAAGGGTGACATTTTTTTTCTTCAAATTTGAATAGGTACCAACTCAAGACCCAATCCAATGAAGAAAGAATCATCGAAAGCGAACCGCTCTGTGAAAAGTTATGCGTGATCATACATAAAAAAAAATATACGCGTCGACTAGACAACCTCCTCCTTTTTTGATTTCGTCAGTTAAAAATGGCACCTTTTTGTAAAGGATCTTATCACATTTTTTGTACAACTCCAGGAGCTACTGAACGCGAAATTGAATTAGAATCAGGGCTTGCTCCTGTTTCATACCCCTGCACCGATAACAAAACCGAGCGTATCGATAATTATTTCCAAGATAGAATAGTACTTTCCAGTAGTAGTGTGGTATACGTCTTTACATTTTCCATAACATTGTTGATGACCGTTTGCTTTTCCCGTGCTGATAAAACACCCGTAGAAGTTTTTGTACAAATTCTCCATTATTTATTTCATACGAGTTTAAGTTTATAATGCTAGTGGGGGTTTGTTTGGCTTGGTGTAAATTTTTCACACTGTGTTTTAATATCAGCAGGGCACCCGTGTAATTATATTTTCCGTTAATGTGGTAGAGGTGAAAAAATTTAACCACACAGGTGTACATTATTCCGGTACCGGTAACTCATTCATATGTATTAGTTTTCTTGCTGATTGATTGATTCTCCTGGGGTGATTTTTCATCAAGAACTAATTACTGTTGATTTATACCGCTGCAATAGTGGCCTGTCACACCGATTGACAGTCGTAAATTCAATTCTTCAGTGGTAATTGACAATAATACCGAGTTCAGACGTTTGGCCATAGGAGTTTGTTACTTTTTCGGCTTTGGCAGGTGTTCAGATTTCAGATTAGGATTGAACATAGAATTCATATTGACATCCTGCATCCATCTTGCTGTTTTCGTGCGACAAAACCCGATAAAAAGGAAATGATGAACCACATTGTCCACCAACACCCTGTGTTGTAGTTCACAATTTTTCCTCAAAACATTTGCAGGGTAACGTTTTCATCAGAAGATTAAACAGGACTAATATACGGATATAAGGGCTCACAGTCATATTCGTTCATGAAGGCGGTTTCAGAAAAGAATTCATTTTCTAAGTAAAAGCAATTCTGAATTTGTTAAAATGAACGTTGATGTCTCGTACGCCGAATCCCAGCCATTTGTTTATAATTGTCCTCAGCTAAATTTGTGCTCAGCTAGGAGTGAAACGAGTTTGGGCATAGACCAAGGGGCGGTTTCAGATATCAAAGTTGTCAACCTTTACACCGTGAAGCTCTTGGCAATTTTCCGAGTAGACCGTGGAATATTCGCAAGAGAAAACCAGAATCACTTTCTGAACTTTGCTCGGAATAATATTGAAATATGTCTCCGTTGTCATACCCCTGCAAGAGAACGGTGTAAATATATTCAGTTTCAGTAGGTTGAGTTTCTTTTCAGAATCACAAAATTGCACAAGTAACCACTTCACCATATGCGCAGCGTCTAGCCAGTCTTCATTTATTTTCAGAGTTGCAAGAATTTTCTTTGTATAATCCATTTTTTAGTCTTGTTCGAATAATTGTTATCTTACTATGGTAACTTGGATTTGCCTATCTGATCTATCTTTCATTTGGATAAATTAACTAAGAGTGCTAGACTGCTGTTCTCCTATTGTTACAAAAAAATATCATTCTTGTAAGACTTGGCATAATACGATATATGAATGAAACTGTCATGTTGTGTTTCACACTCGAAATTTTCTGTGGAGATTACCCTTCTTGTTTCAAGCTTAAAAAGTGTGAAGTCATAAAATTCGAAATACAATGTTCAGATAGTGTGAAGACAGCTCTGTCTATCTGACACTGCGAAGGCAGCTCTGTCTATTAGTCTGTCAGTTCAAATAATAGTACCCGGTGTGATGTAATTGAGGTCTACAGTCATTTGGAGATTTCAACAAGTGTAAAAATACCAGACCCTGGACAACGGTTTTTCCATCTGTTGCTACCCTGGTGCGTGGAGTAAACCACTATAAAATCTGGCGCCCGAGATTCAAAGTTAAATTAGGAAAATATTTCCTGTATAGTACTTTGGCGTCATAAGCAACGTACACTTCTAGGGATAAAAGTTTGAGCGTGATAACTCCCGACCCTAGAAAAACACCTTACAAAATGATAAATACATATGTTTGTCAGCGAAAAAACGCAAATGAATATTTCCTAATATTTTATTACGTTTTTCAAATTCAACCATTTTATTATTTATTTCACTTAAACCCTACATATTTTGGGCTAAGATTGGTAGATGAATTTTGTTGTCATTTGTATTTGATATATATATATATATATGTTATGTTGGGAAATGTTGCAAAGTAATAAAACTTATAATTATCATTATTATTATTAGTTATTTTTATTAGTATCGTTAATGCTATGTTATTTTACAATTTTCTTTACCCTTTTACTACTTATACTGTGCTTTGGTCGATACATATGTAAAAAGAGAACATTCCTGAAGCAGTTCTGACATCAAAATTCCATATCCAACGATACATCTAACAAAAATCCACGATTGAACTATATCAAAATTGAAATTCACAGCAAACATTGAATTAAAGCAAGATCAACGTATAGATAAGTTTCGAATATCCTGTATGACAATTCACATGAACAGAAAACCCACCAATGAGATTCGAAAGAGTTTGTGTGGGAAAAGTATTGATATAGAATAAAATGTTAGGGCAGAAATTGTAAGAGTTAGAATTGAATATCATTCATAAAATCGTCAACATTAATTAGAAAAGAATATAATTCGGTAGGAAGTGATACAAACTCGGAAATCAGTGAAACAATAAAAATTGGTGAGTGTTGCTATGGATCGAGATAGCAAGTTCTAAGAAAGATTGAAAAAGGTTCGAGAAAGTGAAGCCACGTACTAAATTTGAAAAGAAGCTTTCACCCATAATATAAGAGAACCTGATATAAAATTGCTGAACGAGGAAGATTTCCTGAAAGGCTGATCGGAGAAAGCACATAGTAAATAAAAATTCCACCTACCTGGTCCAGCGAATAAATCCTTGGAAGGAGTGCAGGTGAGCTGTCATTGACATCCCAGAAATACGTCCACAGGATTGGAAACGTCAACTGAAACGCAGCTACAAGGTATTCAATAACTGAATTCACCTAAGTGCAACTTTTCACATGAAACCAAGAACTTTAAGTGTTCTAAACCACTGGCTATTTTGTTTTGGGCTGAACAATCACAAAATTCCATACCCAAAAGACTGATAATACGTTCAAACTTTCTTCATAAAATTTTCATTATCACAAACATCAAACTGCACTATATTTTTTTGACATTGTTTTGCTAGTATAAGGTAGTTATTGCAGAGTAGGGTATATTTAAGTTTTCATCTGAATAAAGTCAACTACTTTGATTATTCTCTGCAAACCTGTGTTTATTTTTCAATTTCTAACTTTACCTTTTCTCCACTGTATAGTTTTTATCATTGAATCGATAGTGCCATAGCCGGCAACACCGATTACAGGAACTTGCTACTGGGAAGGAGTCATACCATTGTTGTGACTTCAGACAATGGTCATACATACTCATAGGCGTACCTGACTGAGCTGGGATAATGTGAAAGAGGTTAAAAAAGAGACAAAGGTAACATAACATAGCCGGAGGTATTTTTTATTTGTTATGATGGGGTTTCAGAAATTATGATCTATGAAATGAATTCTCACAAAAATATATACAAAGTTAAAATCATATAAATGCATGAAAATTCAGCAAGAATGGAAGAGAAAATAGAAAGAATGAGAATTCAGCAAGTATGAAAAATGAAATGAATGAAAATTTGGCAAGTATGAAAAATGAAATGAAAGAAAATTCAGCAAGAAGGAAGAGAAAATAGAAAGAATGAATGATGGAATGAGAGAAAGTATGGGAAGAATGGAGGAAAGGATGGAAAAAAATGGGAATATGAAGAATGAAATGAAAGAAAGTTTGAAAAATGAAATAAAAGAGTTGGAAGAAAACACAGCAAGTATATAAGAAAGATTGAGAGAAAATGGCAAAGAAAATATAAAGGGTGTGAAAGGAAATATGGGAAGTATGCAGAATAAATTAAGAGGAAAAATTGATGATATGAAAGAGAATATGGAAAGGATGGAAAATAAAATCAAATCAAAAGCTGAAGAGAATAAAGAAGAGTTTTTACAAATGCACAAACAATTTGAAACAGAAATAGGACAAAATAATGAAGAATTTTATGTAGCTATCACCCAAGAAATATCCACTATTAACAATCAAGTTGAACAAAATAACAAACAAATGAAAGATATCTCAGTAGATATGAGTGATAATAATGAAAAAGTTGAGAAAGACATAAATATGACTAATTAAAAATTGGATACATATCAAAAAGATACGAATATAAAATTTATAACAGTAGAAAATGAAATTTTCAATATAAAAGAGAAAAGCAATTTGAATACAAATGAGATTGAAAATCAGGAAAAATTTTAAATTTTAGAAAAAGATGATGAACAAAGTCAGGTAGTACAAAATATAAAAATGAATCTTGATCACAATAATAATGAGTTTATAGATGATATAAATGTGAACAATAAAATTTTTCAGATGCAAAAGGGGAAAATTAATGATAAAGTAACAAAAATGGAAATTTATGACAGAAACATGGCAAAAATGAATCTTGAAATGCGAAAAAGTGACAAAAATGATAAAATAATTATAATAAAAATGAATGACATGTACATGGCTAAAAAAAATTTTATTGCAAAAAGGGAACATAAATGAAAAAATAATAGTAATGCAAATCAATGATATTTACAGGGCGAATAGGATTTTTGAAATGAAAGAAAGTAATACAAATAATGGTATAATAATAATAATGGATAGTAAAATATCAAAAATAAAAATGGGAAACCATTTGAACAAATTTGACTATCAAAAACAAGAAAAATTTGAAACTATGAAAAAAGAAATAGTTCAAAATATTGAAATGAAATTTCTATTGAAAATTTGTGAAATGAAATATATGCTTGTAGTAATAAAACAAGCGAGATTCCATAGAAGGAGAGACAAGTAATGAATACAAAATTTAGAGAATAATAAATTATAGGTTAACAAATTTAATAGGTAAGTTAGGGAATGAAGAAGGAAAAAAGTTAAAAAAATAATTTTATAAGAAGATATCACTTCCGAAAAACTAAAAAAATATAAAAAAAAAAAAAATTAAAAAAAAAAAAAAAAAAAGGGAAAAAAAATTTCAAGAAAAAAAAACAATAATATTGAAGATCAATCAATTATACTGAAAAATATGAAAGTTGATACAATTATTGGTACAGATCAGATAAAAAAGTGAAAAACCAGAATATATTATGAAGGAAAAATATAGAAATGGATAATAAATAATATGGATTTTGAAGAAAAATTAAAAGAAATGAAGATACAAATATTTTGTGTATAAAAAGAATGCATGTGAGAAAAAAGGAAAAAAAAAAAATACTAAAGAAGTATATTATAAGGAATATAATGATGATGATAAAATGAGGTATATTAATGATTGAAAAAAGGTATATTAATGAATTATAAATGGATATAATAAGTTAATGATGTATGAATAAAGAATAGCAAAAGAGTATATGCACAAAATAAAAGTAAATAATTTGAGAGATTCAGATTAATTCAATATCCAATTCAATATAAATATAAAGAACATTAAAAGAAAAGATAAGAAAAACAATAGAACAAAGTATAATTGAAAGGAGTACCAATAATGATAAAAATCTAATCGATAATAAAAATATGTCAGTATAAATTAAATGAACATGAAATATACCAAATGTTTTGAATGATGATCTTGAAAATTTTTCTTTTTTGATTTGAAGAGAAGTCGAAAATCTATTTTTTTTTCTGAAACCAAAAGGAAGTAATGTAAATAGTTGTAAATAATAAATCAATATTCAAATTTTACTAGCGAGTATTGAAATATTGAATATGAATTTAGGGAATTTGTTATGTTGGGAAATGTTGCAAAGTAATGAAACTTATAATTATCATTATTATTATTAGTTATTTTTATTAGTATCGTTAATGCTATGTCATTTTACAATTTTCTTCACCCTTTTACTACTTATACTGTGCTTTGGTCGATACATATGTAAGAAAAACATTCCTGAAGCAGTTCTGATATCAAAATTCTATATCCAACGATACACATGACAAAAATCCACGATTGAACTATATCAAAATTGAAATGCACAGCAAACATTGAATTAAAGCAAGATCAACGTATAGATAAGTTTCGAACATCCTGTATGACAATTCACATGAACGAAAATCCACCAATGAGATTCGAAATTTGTGTGGGAAAAGTATTGATATAGAATAAAATGTAAGGGCAGAAATTGAAAAAAAAAATAATTTATATGAATCTGTAAATAGTATGTGAGAGTTAGAATTGAATATTATTCATAAAATCATGAACATTAATTAGAACAGCAAATAATTCGGTGGGAAGTGATACAAACTCGGAAATCAGTGAAACAATAAAAATTGGTGAGTGTTGCTATGGATCGAGATAACGAATTCTAAGGAAGATTGAAAAAGATTCGAGAAAGTGAAGCCACGTACTGAATTTGAAAAGGAGCTTTCACCCATAATATAAGAACCTGATATGAAATTGCCGAACGAGGAAGATTTCTTGAAAGGCTGATAGGAGGAAGCACATAGTAAATAAAAATTCTACCTACCTGGTCCAGAAAATAAATCCTTGGAAGGAGTGCGGGTGAGCTGTCATTGAAATCCCAGAAATACGTCCACAGGATTGAAAACGTCAACTGAAACGCAGCTACAAGGTATTCAATAACTGAACTCACCTGAGTGCAACTTTTCACATAAAACCAAGAACTTCAAGTGTTCTAAACCACCGGTTATTTTGTTTTGGGCTGAACAATCATAAAATTCCATACCCAAAAGACTGATAATACGTTAAAACTTTCTTCATAAAATTTTCATTATCACAAACATCAAACTGCACTAAATTTTTTTGACATTGTTATGCTAGTATAAGGTAGTTATCGCAGAATAGGGTATATTTAATCTGAATAAAGTCAACTACTTTGATTATTCTCTGCAAACCTGTGTTTATTTTCCAATTTTTAACTCTACCTTTTCTCCACTGTACAGTTTTTATCATTGAATCGATAGTGCCATAGCCGGCAACACCGATTACAGGAACTTGCTACTGGGAAGGAGTCATACCATTGTTGTGTCTTTAGACAATGGTCATACATGTTCATGGGCGTACCTGACTGAGCTGGGATAAGGTAAAAGAGGTCAAAAAAGAGACAAAGAACCGGAGGTATTTTTTATTTGTTATGATAGGGTTTCAGAAATTATGATCTATGAAATAAATTCTCACAAAAATATAGACAATGTTAAAATCATATAAACAACCAAACATAACAATTGTCGCCCAACGCGGGGTAAAATTAACAACAATTGTTATTATTATAACAACATATATATATATATATATATATATATATATATATCATTGTGATAGTGTCATTATTCATATCCGGCGTCAGCCAGCTTTCCGTCACTAATATCAAGTAATAATTACACTGTTCGATGTATTCCCTGAAAGAAGCAATTTTAGGTATGATTGATCAAACAATTATCATATCGCTAAAGGAAAAAGAAAGAGTGAAGGAGGGAGAGAATGATAGAGTGAAAGGAATTGTATAGGAACTGCCATCATTGTCATTTGAAATAGCAATCTACATAATTTGCACAATAAATGTATACCCAGATCTAGAGATAGAAACAAATCATGATCCTCAAATAACTTTGCGAAAGTCTTTCTGACTTGTGATATCAACAGCCTCACTACCATCTTGTTTTCTCACATAAATGTTACAATTTTTCACAAACAAAAATTCGGTGTTATATTTGCCTTTATAAGTTTTTGCTTCAGCTAATAAATTTTCATTGTGTGTGGTTAAAAATTCATTCACGTAAATAACATTGTGTTCTCTCAACAAAGATTTCAAAAAATTATCCAAATTACAAGTCAAAAAGTCAATGTTTACCTTCTTATTGTTAAGAAAGCATATTTTATTTTCAACTCTACATTCTGGAGTTTTTGACTCCATTCTTATCAGTGAAATGAACTCGGTAACAGTTATTGATTATAGAACAATCCAATTCTATACCTAATGCGGTACCGACTAGCTGAACAGTAACAAAACATTTTCACCAACCGGCTCAGGAACTCCAGTGACCTCCAAACAATTAAGACGACCTGATTGATCGATTTTGTCCATTCTCATTTATATTTCATGATTCACGAGCTTCAGTTCTTGAATAGTTTCGGATAGTGCTGATATGTTTCTAGTATTACCTCTACTGCTATACCCTGGGAACTGAAGTTAGTTTTTAGTGGCTCAACGTGCGCCTTGATGTCATTTAGACTTCTGAGAAATTCTGCTTGTTGTCGTGAAATATATTGTACTGTTATTTCAGTTTTTTGCTGTCAGCTGCCTCGTTGGTGTTGATTTTGTGTTACAAGGCGAACATAACCATATCAGATTTCCAGAATTATAATCCGGTAGTTTGGATTCATTGATATTAGCACATTCCCAATGAAAGATGTTCGAGCAACATTTACATGAGATTTTATTTTTAGCTGCTGTCCTACCACCGCACTCATTACAGGCAGACATTTTTGGGGTTGCTGATTCTGACTATTGTTCCCTTGTTTTTTATTACCGAAGTATTCGGTTTTGAATATATGTCCAACGTCAGAGTAAAATATTATCAAATTACCAGAGATTCACGGCTTGACTTGATATTCAAGCTACTTGACTTTACTTAAAATCAAGTCAAGTAGTAGTTTTTAATGTCAAGTCAAGTCAAGTATTTATTCATCAAGTACTTGAAAAATCGAGTACTTCTATCAAGCTACTTGATTTTAGCAGTTTTATGAATGATGAAAATAATGAGAATGAACGTTGCGAAGAACACTTTTATTTATGAAACTCATTCTATAAAAGAACCAAAAATATAAACTATTTCAAAATGGAAACACAAATTGAATCGCTATTAAATATAACAAAATACAAAATATTTAAAAAAATTGTTTCTTAATATTGAGAAACCTCCAAGCACTGTTTAATTCCATCATTTTGCATCCAGGATTTAAGGCACTGCCTCATGTGTCTTATGCATTTGTCGCCTAATCTATTGCGGGTTTTTGTAACAGTCAGAGCAGCTCTGGAGAACTGTCTTTCAACAGGAGCTGAAGATGCTGGCGTTGATAAAAAATATTTGGTCATTTTGGCCAAGTTTGGAAAAATGTTTTCGTGCCTCTTCCACCATTCTAATATATCTTCAGAACTGTAAGCACGTGGTTCAGACAAGAATTTGTCTATTTCATAACGCCAAGCCATTTCATTTGCTCGATTTACAGGAGATTTCTTGAATAAACTTAGGAGATCGATGTCAAACTCACTGTATTTATCCTTTGAAGATGAGGATGATGCTGTTGTGCTCTGTATACCTGGCTGAAAATATATTTTTTGAAAAATTTCTTCAAAGTGTTTGACTGCTTCCTTTTCCAAGTTTTTTCCCCAACTTGTATTGGGAGAATATTTCCACTTTATGCCGGGGATCTGAGATCAATACAACTCAGTACATCCAGTTGGTTCTTTGGTAATGTTCGATGATTTTATCTTTAGTCGCTTGAATACTGTAAATGCATTTTTCATCAGTCTCATTTTTACTTGGATACTTATCGAGTTCAATAACCCATTGTTCTAGCTTATCCAGGAGCATATTTATACCAATTATCACCATCGGAAGTATGCAATATGCTTCACCCTCTAATGTTTTGGAAATTGTCTTGAAACTGTTCAGATATTTACAAACTCGATCTATTATCGACCACTCCGTGTCTGTAGGCTTCAAAGTTTTCATATTTTCTGTGTTATCACGAAGAATGTTTATAGACTTCCTCATATTGAGGCCCCATCGCAGCATATCCAAAGTTGAATTCCATCTTTTATGACTTCTAATTTTGGCATAGCTATTGTTAAATTCAGAGTAGTGCAAAAATTTTCGAAATCGTTGCGCAGATTTTCAGAATTTTTTTACCCCTTTCCAAGACAATGTTTTTTTTTGTATTGGAGAATTTAGATCTCCAGTCATTTCATCACTGTCCGATAGGGTAGCATCTGTCTCTGTCTCTTGAAACTCAGAATTCAAATCAAGTATTTTCATAAAATATCTTGCTCCCAAATTTGAAATATGCGCAAAACATACAAAGTGACTATTTTTAGGGTCAATGTCGGAAATAAAGCCTGTAAGCTCCTTCATCAATGTGAAATTGCTGTTTGTATTGTCGGTTGTAATTCCTTGCACAGAATTTGTTAAATCATAGAATTCCGATGTATCAGCAAAAAGCTTTGCTATCCATCTGCCAGTATGTTGTCCATGCGCCGAAAAAAAATCCAAAAGGATGGCTTGCAGTTTCCAATTATTCTCAATGAAATGAGCAGTAATTCCATAGTATCCTTTCATACTGAAAGAAGACCAACCATCTATTGTGAATGAGATTTTTGATTTATAGTTCTTTAGTAAACTTTTGAGGGTATTTTGTGCTGACCCGAACATTTCCATTGCCGAAGAATTCATTTTATTCCTTTGCGTTAGGATTTAAGTACTTTTAAACTTGTAAACTCATTTCGTCCTCAAAAAAATTGAACGGTAGGTACTTCTTCACCATATACTCCACAAGTAGCTTTCGAAACTTATTTTGCTGGAAATCCTGAAAATGTAGGAAAAATCATATTAATATATAAATATATTAATGTACTTACGAATTATAATTCCTAAGAAGTAGTAATGAGTAGTTTTTGTTTCAAGAAAATAATATTCTTTTTCTACGACCCCATCACCCGAAAATAACAAAATTCGCACTCTTTGGTTGTTTATAAACTACTAAATTTCATACGTGCGCAGAAATATTTCCACACATGTGGGGAAAAAACCATGTTCGCACATGTGTGGAAAGTAATGTTGACATCGAAATATTTTCCACACATGTGTGTTTAATATTTTCCACACACGTGTAGAAAATAAAGAGTAATAATTACAAAATTTAATACAAATCTCGAAGAAAATTTATTGTGTTCGTAGGAAAAATAGTGTACACAACTAGTAAGAAAGTGACTTTCTTACACTCGTGAGATTTTCTCACTCGGCTATCGCCACGTTCAACAACATTCTCACTTGTGTGAAATGTATCACCTTCTACACTAGTTGTGTAATATACTATTCTGTGAAACCCTATTTCAGCGTTCAGCGATAACCTGGCTGAAGGCTCATTATTGAGGGATTTGCATTGTTTGGTTGCAAATTCCGCTACACAGTGGGTGGCATATAAGCAGCAGCGCAGTCTATGCAATCTTAATATATTCAATTTTTTCTATACCTGCTTTTGAAGATAATAGATAATAGAAAATAACTCACCCTTTCATTTGTAGTACTGCCACTACCACTTAGCCAACTTAAAATCGTACTTTCCTTATTGGTATTGGTGCTTGCAGAGGAAATTGTACGGGAAGTCGAATGTTCTAATTTCCCAAAAGTTTGTTCATATATTTTAGTATGTTTGGATTGCAAATGCTTCTTTAATGCAGATGTTACACAATTTTTCATTTTTAGTACGGTGGGTTTCATTGTGCGAAGCGTGCATTTCTCTTGCTTATCAGTCTTTTTCGTACTATTCGAATCTTGTTCAGGGGTGAAATAATCCGTGACTTATTTCTTTCCATTAGTCTTAGTTTTTTGTGTGCCGGCTCTTGCACAAGTTCACGATCTTCGGATTGAGAAGTATTTTCCTCTAACACATATTCTGACTCGCTGGTCTCTGATTCCATTATTTCCGATGAATTACTCATATTTTTTCTGCATGGCACAGGTTTAAACACTTATGTAATTTTCTGAGGTAACAAGTCACACACTTGGACAAAACTACCATTTACCTAGGGCGTGTATGTATGCACAATAAGCAAGACTGCGCGATTGATTCAGTCAGCTCAGAGCTCGGGGAACCCCGGTATTTTGTATAAGCGCGAGCGAACTTGCAGAAATATACGCCGTGCGACACGTGCGTATCAAGATCAAGTAATATCAAGTAGCTTGATTTCAAGTCAAGTAATAAATATCTCAAATCAAGTCAAGTCAAACATGTAAATTGTCACGAACTTGATTTTCAGGTCAACTCAAGTAGTTTGTTGAAATATCAAGCTACTTGACTTGATGAATCTCTATAAATTACTCACAGATTATGAATTCTCGTTGAAATTAGCAGTGTCATTATTTCGAATATGATCTCAACGTAACAATAGCAAAAGCCAAACCAAAAAACTCGCTCTTTGAACACTAGAATTCAAACTTTTTTATGGAGCGATCTCTACCACATGCTACTGGCTTTGCAGCGTTGCCATATTTGATATATCAACATCTTTTTGAACACTAGAATTCGAACTTTTTCAACCAACCAACCAATAAAATTTATTTATATCTTTCAGTATTTACATTTCATATTTGACTTAAAAACTAACTATATACATAGTTACATATATTTACAATATTGTACCATGTTACAAGCTGACGGTTGCGCACAACCCCCAGCCCGGAGAAGGCCGACACGTCCCTCCGGGTGCCTTTGCAAGCCTCCGGGGAGCGTCTCGGTCCCAAGACGGGCTATTACCTACGAGTAAACGAGGAGTGAGCCCCCCCCCAGCAGATCTTAACGCTGTTCTCTTGAGCTTTCAAGTCAGTACATGTCTTTTTGTGTATTTTTTCCAGCCTCCTACTCGACGTTTATGCTAGAGTTTGTAATTTTTACTTTGGGATTTTCGACTTTGCGAGTATTTATTTTTGCGGTTTATTCCCAGGAGAAGTTAGTATAAAAAACCTGGTTAGGGGTTTGTCATGTGATTTGTGTATGTTTTAGGGGTAGTTGTGTTTTTTCATTTTGAGTACTATTGAGTTTTGTGTTGTTTGTGGGTGTTAGTTTATGTCTGCATTTGAGTTTTGTTTTTGAGTTATTTTTCTGTTTGTGTCTGTTTGGGTTCTGTTTTGTGTTGTATGTGTTTGTGTTTTTATGTTTTATTGTTTCCTGTATTCAGCTTGCCGTTTTCGCTTACGACTGTTGTGCCTCGGGACAGTGTAGGGGAATTTGTGGCATATGCCGCAGTCCCCACACGTCCCTCGGCACCTCTGCCACCCGCGTTGCGACAAGCTGTTGTAGTATTTGAGTCTGAATCACTAGCATTCTTTGTATGTCTTGTAACGTCAGTAAAATTTGAGTCATAGCTTCTTGGCTTTGCAGTTGTGTTTGAGTCAACGCCAAAATCTGCTGGGTCAGGCCTCCCCCTCTTCCACTCTGGTTTGGGGTCCCGCGTCATTTGGCTGTTTTGAAGTAATTGGATAACGCCCTGGTTCTCGCCCTCGTGGGTCTGCTGAGGGGCGAGTTGGCTCTCTTGTGTTAGATGTTCTAGGTTCCCTCATTTGTCCTGTGTTTCTTGTGGGGTGTATTGTGGCTTGATCTTCTTTCTCTGCCATTCTCCGGATATAAGCCTCGCATTTCCGGTAGTTTGCCGGGTGCTCTTCCATGCAGTTGGCACATCGTGCCGGTGTATCTGGGCTTTTTTGGCATTCATTTGTCAGGTGTTTTTCTGCGCACTTTAGGCACCTAGGTGGGAGGTTGCAATTTCTTGTGGCATGCCCCCACCTTTGGCATCTCCTACATTGTGTCGCGTCGCCATCTGTTTTCCTGGTTTCCCAATCTACTACTGTTTTGTGTAGAGTTTTTATTTGCTTTTTCAGGTACGTTAAAGTGATGTCTCCTGAGGTTATTACTAAGTAGAGTGGTCTTTTAGTTTCCTTCATCTGATGGTTGATGGTTTTCAGGTCGTGCTCTTTTAATAGCCACTTGCTGATGTCCTCTACAGCTGGTTCATTGTCGAGTCCTTTCAAGACAAAGGCGTGCTGTTTTTCAGCCTTGTTGGTAGAGGTGAAAAACGCTATGCCCCTCTTTTTTATGAACTCCTTGACTACCATGAAATCCTCATCACACTCTGTGTATATTCTGCTGTGTATACTTTGTATTTACATTTCTTTTACAAAGTTTATTGAGTTCTGAGATTGCCTTTTCTTTCAGTAGAGGCTTCCCATCTAGTATTATCGGCGGGGGTTCTGTTATCTTAGGTAACTCCTTCTTTTTCTTGTTTTTCTTTCCCTTTTTTGTTATCGGGATTTTATCATTAATATTCTCGGATACAGGTGAATCTACATCATCATGTGTATCCATTAATTCATTTGTGACAATTACATTTGGGAAGATATGTGGTATTTCTTCCTCTACGTTTTTTTCCTGTTGTTGGTTTTTGATTTCGATGCTTTCCTTCTTTTGGTCTTTTAACGACCTTATTTCCTCTCTCGTAAGGCGGGGCGTAATGGTTTGACCCATGTACGTACCCCCATCACTAAAAATGTAGTCTTCTGATGTTGCTTCGTCGTCAGATGATGCTAAGTTGTAGTACTCGTCTTCCAGGCTACTATCTTCCTGTGGGAGAGTATTTCTCCTTTCTTTTGGCTCCGGTTGTTCGTTCCGTTCTTCCATTGCGCTTTCCGATAGATGTTCAAAATATTCCTCGACTGCGCTTTCTTTACTTTTTGCTTTTTGAAGGCTATGGAGTTCCTTCGTTCGTCTATAAACTTCCAATTGCCTTTTATGTTCGGCCTCTTTCTCTTTAAATTCTTTTTGATCTTCATCGTATGCTATTTGATACGGGCTTTTCTCCAAGGGTGCCTTTGCAGCCGCGCTTTTTGGCGGCGTTTGCGCTGCCCCCTTGTTTATTATGTCCTTTTGCTTTTGCTCGTTTAGTTTCTCCTCTTTCTTCATTTTTTCTCGTATGTTAGCTTCTATTTTTTGCTTTTCCCATTCCTTTTCCCTTTTTTGGGCATCCTCTTGATCTAATCGGTAGAGTCTTTGGTAGAGTCCCTCTGGTTTGGGCTCCACTCCGCTCACCTGGGGGGGTGTAATGTCCGTACTTTTATTCTTTCTGGTATCTTCTGGGTTCGCTTTCTGCTCTTTTAGGCTTTGCTCTCTTTCTCTATCTCTTTTTGTCGAATTTTCGTTAATTTTTCAACATACATTTTGTGGCTGTCAGGGTCTAGTTGAGGCCACTTTTCTACGAATTTACTATTTTCCTCGTTGTAGTTATTTTTCACGGAGCGATCTTAATCACATGCTACTGGCTTCGCAGCGTTGCCACATTTGATATATCAACATCTTTTGGAAATCCCCGGTAGTATATAGGTATATAGGTAGTATATAGATAGTATTGTAACGTAAATAAACTTAACTTGGTTTTATTAATTTATTTCACACTTAATCTACAATTTAATTTATATTACTACGCCACTATATAGCTCGATCGTATGGGCTCGTTCAGACTGTCCTACTCCACTTGAGGTTTTCCTATTTATCTCCGATACAGCATTCTCGATGTTTCGAATTCGGACGGTTGGCGACGGCATGTTCCAATTGTTTCCAATATTGACCGTTGTTTTCCGCGGAAGAGCGCACTGGATGGTTCTCGAATATCTCCGGGGATGATCTCATCGCTGTCGATGGCAACAGGGCAGGCGACAGGTCCGGCCTAGGTTCGTTACATTGCCCCTTCTTAAAGACATTTCGTCCCGAAATTTCATCCTTGAGGTGTGACGATATCTGCATGACTCCCATATCTGCACCGTGAAGTTCGATGGAAGTAACCTCCACGGTCTTCATGATCGGTCGTGGAAGAGGGTTACAGCAAACCAAAATCTTGACGCCGCTGGATCTGAATATCACCTCCAGCATACTTCTTATGACTCTCAGTCCAACCCATCAATACCACAGGACAATTTTGGAATTGCTAGATCCACCAGATTCTGGTCCACCATGAGTATCTCTTAGTTTGGTGAGACTCTTCCAGACATCTTCATAGGGGCGGTTTATCTTGGGAATGCCTCTTGGTAACTAGGTAGTAGATGTTTCTCTGGCCTTTCTTCAACTGTAGCACCCACCAACTTCTGGATTCTGCTCCCGCAGTGTTTGGAGTTGACCAAATTTCTTGGAGAACACTACGGCGATGCCCTGGACATTTGAAGATCTTCTGCCACACAGTGCGCTAGTGCGTAGTCAGCAGGCACCTCGAAAGGTCTCGTGACTCCTCTCTAGTAACCCCATGTAGAACTTTCTGCCCGTTTGAATACAAGGACATAAACTTCTCGAACGTCATATCATCCTCCGGTGGCGAGGGTGCGAACTTGGTCATGGTTTCCAGCGTATGGGGCCAACCTGTTAAATGGACGACCCTTGGTTTCCCTCAAGGGTGGCTTATGGATTCGTACACAAGGTCGTTTATTTTTCACAATTTTATAGGGGTTCCACGAGTTCCCAACTTTGGTGATAGTCCACGACGACTTTTGGGGGTTAGCAAAAACCAGGTCATCAATTAAAATTCAGCGTCGGCCTTGATGTCATAGGTCTTCTTCTTTTTTCGCTGGCACTCTGGATGTTCCCCCTCGTTCGTGGATTGTCCATTCTCTGCCGAATTTGCTGACGTATTCTCCCGCAGTGTCTTGTCCCGGTATCCCAAACTTCAGGTCACAAGGCAGTCGCAGTTTCGGCCCCTTATAATACTAGCAGGGGTTTGACCGGTTGACTCGTGTTGGGGGGATCGATAGGCCATCAGGAACAAATGAAGATACTGGTAGTCTCTTTGATGGTCAGAACAATTGGAAATGGGGTTGATCGTCCCGTTCATCCGTTCCCATTCCATCGGACTGCGGATGTAGGGGTGGTTCTTGTCTTCGGATGTTAGCAGTAGACATATTTCTTGGAAAGGTTGGTTGAAATTTCTGCCGATCCGGGGGTGCAGCTCCATTGGAATACCGAATCGTATCCATTCTTTTTAAAAACGTCGGGGACGGGGATGGCTTCCTGGTTGGGCGGGCATAGGCTTCCGCCCACTTACGGAAATAGTCCCTTGCCACAAGGATGTATTTATTCCGTGGTCGGGTACGGGAAACGGGCCGGGGATGTTTGGGGATTCTCTCCAACGGGCTGCCCCGTTGTACTGACGC
>JAFIRS010005166.1:0-63995 GCA_018342105.1 Gonioctena quinquepunctata
ATGATACCTTTACTAAAAATTCAATCTTGCATGGGGTTTCTTTACTGGAATGCTATTGAACATTTCAACCTTCTGTAGACGTTTTGATTGTCCGTTCGATATCGTTTAAACTAAAATTCCTTCTTTTACTTTCTTCAGATTTCTTGCTTCTCAATAAGACCGTACATTACTCTAGATATCAGAAAAGGACTATCATTATTGAAATTACTCTCATCGAGTTTTTCACAAGCAAGAACCGGGGCTGTTTCTCCTCCGTCACGTTGCTAGTGATATTTTTGGGGAATCTTTGGATTTCCAATGGTTTTACTGCCCATTTTGGAGTGGACTGCTCCTTGGTTTTTTAAGTCAGACTGCATTCAGACCCCACGAGTAGCTGGGGAAATAAATGTCCGCCTCCACAGACCCCCGCATGTGGAAAAGGTAACTATACCACTGGTTTGTCCATTAGAAACTCATTGACGCTTGAGCCATACATCCCCTTGGCATGGAGCACCTGGGATTGCGGTTTGTCTTAGGTTTTCTCCTATTTTGAGCTGTCTTTGGCTTCCCCGTTCCCCATCGACCTTACCGGCATGGGTGACCTACCAGGAGTTAAACTCCCACCGGCATTGTCCCCAGGATCATTACGGGTGCTGGGCCCCACCACCAACTTATTATTATTATTATTATTATTATTATTATTATTATTATTATTATTATTATTATTATTATTATTATTATTTTATTATTATTATTATTATCATTATTATTCAATATATCAAATTCTACAATTTTGAAAGTGATTTCATTTGTTTGGTATGGGGAAAGCTGCGGCTTTTTTAGTAGGTACTCCTTTGATTCCGGCCATTCGGCGATCTGAAATATCTGCTCCGGAAAACAACAGAAAACCGTGTGCATATAGATTTACATTTCTAAAATATTTTGTTTCCTATTTCATATCATTATATTCTCACATTTTATCAAGAGTACGTGTAGTAAAGATGGAAGAAAACATTTTTGATTAGTGTAGCGTTTGTAAGTTTGTTATTGTGGATTTTTGCATGGATTTTTGTCTTTTTTTGTTTTTTTTTTGTATGGTTGGGTGGAATAAATGCACATTGAATATTTATTAAAATTGAAATGATATCTGTCTCCTTTCTCCATACTTAGTTGTGCGAAGTGATATGGTATAAACGGGTTGAATTGTTTCCTTAGAATTCAGTCATATCCTGGGTGGGAAGATAGTGGATCCGTTGAGGCCTCTCTGGGGTACCTTCACCCTTCCTGGGAATGTTTCATGCTCGAGTGTTTCTGAGCTATTTAGCGCTTGGATTGTGGATGCCATCTCCATGGAGGTTCGCCTCATCGGAGTGGATCATCTCCGAGGGGGTGTATAATGAGCTAGTGGTCTTGGGGCGTCTCCGAATTGTATTTCCCATTTGCAGAGACTCATATCTCCAGAGGGATTAACCGAGTCGTGGGGCTTTCTCAAGGGGATTTTCTCCGTGTCCTGGTGGGTCCATCGGGGACTCTCTGGGTGATTGTTGTGGTGTGGTAAATGTCCTGGAAGCCTTGGGGTCGTCTCCGAGGTGGATTCCCCACACCCAGAGAGTCATCTACAGTGGGTGTCACCGCATCGTGGGGGGTCTTCTACATGGGATTTTATTCATGTCCTGGTTGGATGTGCCTGGTTTGGAGGCCCCGGATTTCATTAAAGTCCCCGGTGTTTATTGCCGCCTCTAGCGATCATTGCCATCCCGGAGTTGTTTTTTCGCCCGGAGTTTGTCCCTTTCCGTAATTTACCTCTGTCCCGGATTCTTTTGAGGTTTCCGGAGTTTTTGATCCAATGAAATTATTTGATGCCAACTTTTATGAACACTTCGCGCGACAAGGTTTTTGAAACCAAATAATTGAACAAAAAATAATCAAATCATTGTCAGCGATGACTTGAACTTATTTCATACGATTTAGTACACGGTTTAAATGAAATATTGTCGTCAAAATGATTTTTTATTAGTTATTTTATTTATAATATAAAACAAAAATAGATCACCATGAGTTGGTAAAAACAATGATATAAGTTTTATTGTCCAAAATTCAATAAATATTCATTCATTTTCCATAACATCAACTAAATTATTGGTACATATAAAAGAAGAGACCCATCATTTATTTGGGAATCATTCTTACTTCATACGACTGTACTTCACTTTGAGAAAATACTTCAGATACAAAACGATTATATTTCGTCAAACGTTTTTCCATTTATGTGCGTATTTCAAGGCGTCTCCACTATACACCAATTCAAAGAAGAGATTTTCAAATATTTTTTTCACTAATGTGGAAGATTTCTGAAAACACATCGATAATAATAATATTCGTAAGTAATAATCATAACGCACTTTTTAAATAAACATATATAAATATATATATATATATATATATATATATATATAAATATATATATAGAAGGAATTTAATGGACATAGCCCTCAGAGAAAAGTGCTAACCGTAGACACGTGTTTCGGGCTCTCGGCCCTCATCAGTACGGTGAAGAAGTGCAAGGATGAACAACACTTGGTAGAAAACGACAAATCAACGGAGTCAACATACAGAAGCCAGCCGCTCATTTGTGATTTCGGTCAGTGTGACCCATTCAAAATGAAACCACCCCTGTAGAATACACATTTTTCAATCAATCTCAAAAATAATATTAAGCGCCAAAAACTGTATTCTGACACAAATTTTCATAACTTTAGTTTCTTTGCCAAGGCACTCTATGATATTTCTCTTTGTCAAAACGGCAAAAGTTTATTGGGCAATTTTTTTTTTCAAATTTGACTATACCACTGGATTTGTAGTTGCTATAAATGAAAACCATCATGAAAAAATATTGGTTAACAACGAAGTTACAACAACTCCAATTTTGGAAACAAAGTATTTGATTATAATTTTTATTTAGATTATAGACATATTAAAAATCTGGCAACACTGCCGATACAAAGTAGATCTCCAGTGAACTCTTACAGTGAAAATCCGAAGTCAATGGCTCATTGTTGTAACTTCGTTGTTAACCAATATTTTCTTATGAAATTTTCAATGGTTTTCATTTATAACGACTGCGAATCCAGTGGTGTAGTCAAACTTGAAAACAAAAATTTCCTAACAAAATTTTGCCGGTATTGACAAAGAAATAAAAATAGTGTGCCTTGGAAATGAAACTGAAGTAATGAAAATTTGTTTCAAGTAAATATATATGTATTTTTTTAAAAACGGGTGGTTATGTTGAATGGTACACTTATATATATATATATATATATATATATATATGTATATATATATATATATATATATATATATATATATATATATATATATATAGAATATAAGAAATCTGTTACGAATCCAAGAGAGATCACCATCCGTCTACAGCCTGTTTCATGGTTTCCCAATCAACAGGACGGCCTGTGGTCCCTTTCAAATGCGTATCAGATATCTCGGAGAGTTATAACCTATCGGTACGTACAAAAATGTGATAAGTATCAAATTATAGATAGCGACACCTTTAATCTGTGCGGTGAAGCTTAGACCTATGATTGGGAAACCATGAAACAGGCTGTAGACGGATGGTGATCTCTCTTGGATTCGTAACAGATTTCTTATATTCTCGTTATTTGTTTTGCGTTACTCAGAACGCACTGGGAGTACGACTATTGGTATCGTGGGTTGGCCTATGCTGACATCTGTCGGTGACCTATTGATGTGCACGAAATTTCGTGTCTTCAGAATTCCACGATACTAGGTCTAAGCTTCACCGCACAGATTATAGGTGTCGCTATCTATAATTTGATGCTTTTCACATTTTTGTACGTACCGATAGGTAATAACTCTACGAGATATCTGATACGAGTTTGAAAGAGACCACAGGCCGTCCTGATGTTTGGGAAACCATGAAACAGGCTGTAGACGGATGGTGATCTCTCTTGGATTCGTAATAGATTTCTTATATTCTCGTTATTTGTTTTGCGTTACTCAGAACGCACTAGGAGTACGACTATTGGTATCGTGGGTTGGCCTATGCTGACATCTGTCGGTGACCTATCGATGTGCATGAAATTTCGTGTCTTCAAAATTCCACGATACTAGGTCTAAGCTCCACCACACATATTATAGGTATCGCTATCTTTAATTTGATGCTCTTCACATTTTTGTACGTACCGATAGGTAATAACTCTACGAGATATCTGATACGAATTTGGAAGAGACCACAGGCCGGCCTGATGTTGGGAAACCATGAAACAGGCTGTAGACGGATGGTGATCTCTCTTGGATTCGTAACAGATTTCTTATATTCTCGTTATTTGTTTTGCGTTACTCAGAACGCACTAGGAGTACGACTATTGGTATCGTGGGTTGGCCTATGCTGACATCTGTCGGTGACCTACTGATGTGCATAAAATTTCGTTTCTTCAAAATTCTACGATACTAGGTCTAAGCTTCACCGCACAGATTATAGGTGTCGCTATCTATAATTTGATGCTTTTCACATTTTTGTACGTACCGATAGGTAATAACTCTACGATATATCTGATACGAATTTGAAAGAGACCACAGGCCGTACCGATGATTGGGAAACCATGAAACAGGCTGTAGACGGATGGTGATCTCTAAGATGTCTAAAAACCCTGGTGAATGAACCGATTCGATATTGTTTAGATTTTTGAGGGGACACCACCTGTAACTTCAACAGAGCTTCTCTGTCTGTGGTAGATGGCGCCGTCCAAAAATGTTTGTCTATATTCTCGCTTAATGTCAGAACCTAATTTCTGACATCTGCAGCATCTTTTATGGAATTATTTTCAGTGTTTTGTCGGTATCTATGCGTTTTCCATCTCTTTGATATGAAATGAGCTTATTCCTGAGTTTGTTCTTCAAACAATTACTCGTTAATCAGTTCATTAGTGTGTGAGGAATTGTTCATTTTGAGGTGGTGTAGTGTGTAAGGATACTTTTTGTGGAATGGGCCACATTTGTATTTTGTGTGGACCAAAGCCGCAGATTTTTCGCGAATTTTCGCCTGTATTCAATACCAAAAGCAAGTACAAATCTTGACGAATTGACTAATAATGATATTTCCATAGTTCATTATATTGTATGCATTGAATTTTTTATTTTCTGCAATTTAATGACAATTTCATTTCCAATTCTCCGTCTGTCAGAATGAAGTTAACCTCAAATTTAAATCGTACAAAATACGAAAAACAAAACGACAGTGCTTTCTTTGTACAATGTTCGGGGACTTCGAATTCTAGCTTTGCTATTGGTGAAGTTTGACAGATGTCTCTTTCCAACCAATAGCAAAGCCAGAATCAAAACCCGCGCACAGTTCGCCTCAAAAAGAAATCTGAGGAAATAAATATACCCTGTTACTGAATCGAAACTAAATCGAAATTGGCGCCATCTGACACGCTAGTAATCTCTATTATCAAGTAGGCCAAGTGTCGCCAAGTCGATCCCAAACTTCTACAGGTATAAGTGCAAGCACCAGGGTTTTTATACATCCCAGTGATCTCTCTTGGATTCGTAACAGATTTCTTATATTCTCGTTATTCGTTTTGCGTTACTCAGAACGCACTAGGAGTACGACTATTGGTATCGTGGGTTGGCCTAAGCTGACATCTGTCGGTGACCTATTGATGTGCACGGAATTTCGTGTCTTCAAAATTCCACGATACTAGGTCTGAGCTTCACCGCACAGATTATAGGTGTCACTATCTATAATTTGATGCTTCTCATATATATATATATATATATATATATATATATATATATATATATATATATATATATATATATATATATATATATATAGAAATATAAAATAATTCCTCCTAGTCCAATGCAGCTTCCAACCCCATTCAGATTGTTCTGAAAATTTGTGATTGGAAATTTTCAATAGCTATGAAAATATTTGAGAATCGAAAAAAAAACGGGAGAGCGCATGCAATAAATAATTGATGCATCAATAGTCAGTAACAATTTTATTCCAATGCAAATGAGATGAACTGTTTTGTGAGTTTCCTAAACAACAGCTACTTCTTATACTCCTTACTAGTATCTGTTGCATGCGCCTCACGTTTTTTGTTTTATTTTGAACCTTACAAGTATTTTCATAGTTATTTACAATCACAAATCTTCAAGACAATCTGAATGGGGTTATAAATCTGTATAGAGCTAGGAGAAATTATTTTATGCACTGGTTCATTTTGAAAATTTATTTGATTTAAAATAGGTATTTATGTAATAAGTGTGTGAAGTGGCCATTTTTTTGACGAATGTAAATAGAACACTGTTACTTGTCATCACTTATAGAACAATCAACTATTTTCTATTGATGAATTGTAGTATAGAATTACTTTTTTTTTGTTAGTCTTTGCATCAATAAATTCGTCCACCTTTGTTCATCAAACACAAAAAATTTCCTCAAATATTCTTGAACCTAGAAACATGTGGCATCTTTGACCAATATTTTTGGAATAAAATGATGCAAAGTAGTTGAAAAATATTCTCCTGATGTAACTCCACCTTGATGTTTTTGACTTCGACTATTCACCTTCAAAACAATCTCCATATTTTGATTATTTGTTCACACCAACAGAAATGATGATAATTTGTATTCTCATATTGCGTGATTTGTTATTTATCAAAATAACTGATGAATAACCTTTTTAAAGACAAGCTTTCATTCAAATCAAATCGTACCATAATCACAAAACTCGTCCTCCATCTTGGGGCCGCCATCTTAAATTTATGAATTTTGACAAATATTCCATTATCTTCGACTCCGAAAACCCCCACATAAAAATTTTGAATCGAATCGGACCATAATCACAAATCTCGCCGCCATCTTGGGGCCGCCATGTTGTTTTTTTTCTCTAACAAATTACATAATGCATTGTCACCGGAAATATGAACAACTGCCAAATTTCAAAATAATCGGTCTACTAGAAGATGGTCAAAATTCACTTGCAAAATTTTACCCAAACTAAAAGTACGAACTAACAAGTGAAACCAAATGAATAAAATTTATAACCAAGTAGAGAAAAAGCGTTTAAGCTTTCCCCATGTTCATCTCTCTCTCTGTAATCTGTATATTTTTATTTTTTATAATTTTTCCAATGCAAATCATGTAAAGTAAAGAATCAAATCAAAAAGTTTCATTTAATATTTTATTTTGTTTAAAATTAGATGTGAAATAGTGAATTATAAATAATATCGAGGTAGCAGAATGCCATCAATGTCCCTTTGAAAGTTGACGATTTTTATTCTATCACATTTAATTGTCATTATACCATGCAACACTATAACTATATATCTTTTTTCCAAACTCCTTCGCCACAGTAAAAGGTATTTTATTCCTGATAATACTATTCGTTATATTATATCGAATTGACGTGGTACATATTCAATGTATACCATATAAGTCCAACTTCAGTATGGAAAGAACATGAAAAATTATGTTTCAAGAAGGATATAATCATCTGATCACACGTTGAAAAGAAATATAAAAGAAACAAAAATGGACATTTCCTGATAGTATTAAGCTACATTATATAATAATCGTATAATTTTTGAAAAATCGACCAAATTTTTTTTCCTATGGGTCTTTTATTCTTCCAAGTGTTCTGATAACAACATTTTTTTTAAATTTTTTAATTTCACCTAATACTAAAAAAATAATTTGTGTGATATACTGTCTCCAGCGGTGTTGCGCTCATGCCGTAACGGCCACGCGGAGACATATTTTCGGCGTTGAATAAAAATTATAAATAATGGAGATAAAATTCTAGTAGTCGGGACTATATCATTGAAAATTTCCTCCTCTTGAGGATCTTTTCCTAAATTTCAATAGTTTTTGAGTTATTAACGAAAAACTGAATATATTTTTTTCCTCTTATTTTGTTAATAACAATTGCAATTTTTGATGTGCTAATAAATGCTCGAGATACATTCCGAATCGAATAAGCTATCGCACATATTTTTAGGGCCGGAAACAAGAATTAACCCGTTTTTTAACCGACGATACCAAAAAGGAGGAGGTTATCTAGTCGACCCGTATATTTTTTTTTACATCATTTTTTTTTATGTATAATCACGCATAACTTTTTACTGAGGCGTCCGATTCCGATTATTCTTCTTTCAGTGGATAGGGTGTACTTCGAAGGTGGTCCCATCTGAATTCCGAAGAAAATCCACCCATAAGGGTAGCAAAATGAAGGATATTGATTACTCACCCTCTGAATTCTGGTCCGTTAACCGATTCTATCAGGCATAACTTTGTACTGGGTTCTTCGATTTGGATGATTCTTTTTTCAATAGATAGGGTATACCTTATATTGAGATTTCGAGTAGGATCATATACCCTTACGGGTAGAAAAATAGGGGATAATTGATTTTTCACGTATGAACATTGGCACACACATACGTAGTTGACAATGACAGATCGCTACTGACATTATTTCTGTTCCAGATTCCACAAAACCATTATATTATATGAGAGGATGGAATGATATACGAAGTAATGAAATGAACTGACCAGAACAACAAAAATAATTTATATTACAACAAATAGTAAAAGTAGATAATCATATTATTTAACTGGTAATAGGTGAAGTAAGGTGGGTAAGTAAGTATTTTGGAAGTAATCAAAAAACAAGTAGGTAGTAATTAGTATATTTTAGCCATGAAAAATTGGAAGAAAAAAACTTTTCAACCAAAAATTAAACCGACGAAATACGGAACTGAAAAGTAAAAAAATAAATGAACCTTCTTAGTCTCAGTAACTAAGCGCCTAAACTAATGTAAGTAACTGATTTTGAGTCGGCGCCAAACAAACAATCAACGAAGATCATCATTACTTCAAAAAAATTATTAGAATGTCACCGCGCAACTCGATGCCATCATTTTATTCCTTACCTAATTCACTTGCTTGTTTGTTTGGCGCCAACTCAAAATTAGTTACTTACATTAGTTAAGGAGCTCAGTTACTGAGACTTGGAAAATTTATTATATTTTTTACTTTTCAGTTCCGCATTTCGTCGGTTTAATTTTTTGTTAAAAAGTTTTTGAATTGATAATCAGCCTAAAAGTGTCGCTGATGATTCTCGAAACGCATGTCCAGTGTAAGAGTCAGAGTTGGATAAATTCAGATATTCTGCAGTGATGGAATTTGTGAAAAGCTAATAATAAATGTAGATTCTTACTAAGCGTTTCTCCGATAACCGTAAATCGATGCTCAACATGTGTTTTTGTATCAGGAATTGTAATAATCAGAACATCTTCTGATTCTTTGCTGTGCTCAGCTCAGTTTTCATCTCATGCAATTAGTGTCGACATGCTCCCGCGATATCAAATATTAATGCAACCTAGAACAACATTTCATTGGAGTTAAAAGAACAGGAGTGTAGTATTACAGTCAGAATTCATCTTTTGCATGAGATGTATCTCATCACAAGCTTCGAAAAAGAACTCATGAATCTCATATCTTGTAAAAGTTGGTCACATTTTAGGCTTATAGCCAACAATTTTTATTTTCAAATATGAAATCAATTTCGCAAATCTGCTGGCTTAATTATGGGCACGCAAACTACAAGAAAAAGTGCACTTTTTCACAGTTGTGTCTCATCACAAGCTTCAAGCAAGAACTTATAAATCTCATCTCTTGTAAAAGTTGGGGACAGTTTGAACTTATAGCCAACAAATTTTATTTTCAAATATGAAACCAATTTCGCATATCTGCTGGCTTAATTTTAGGCACGCAAACTACACAAAGGAGTGCACTTTTCTGACAGTTATCACAAGCTCCAAGCAAGAACTTATAAATCTCATCTCTTGTAAAAGTTGGGGGCATTTTATGCTCATAGCCAACAGATTTTATTTTATATATGAAACCAATTTCGCATATCTGCTGGCTTTATTTTAGGCACGCAAACCACACAAAAAAGTGCACTTCTTTGACAGTTGTACCTCATCACAAGCTTCAAGCAAGAACTTATGAATCTCATCTCTTGTAAAAGTTGGGGACATTTCCGGCTTATCGCCAACAGATTTCATTTTCGAATATGAAACCAGTTTCGCATATCTGTTGGCATAATTTCAGGCACGCAAACTACACAAAAAATAACTATTTTTCCTACCAAAATTGATTTTAACTTTCCATCAATATATCTCAGGTAATATTGTACCAATATCCTAGATTGTTTCCTTTTTTCTAGCCAATATGGCGATATCAATATTTTGTCCATATTTTCGTTATATTGGTCCAAAATTGTTCCAATATACCGGGTGTCCCAAATTCATTGTAATAACCAATATCTGGAGAGACTGAAGAAAATGATTCCCACAAAAGTTTCAGGATTTCATGATAGCTAAATTTTTTAAATATACAGGGTGTTTGGGTCCGGACTGAACTCAACTTTGCTGGCGATATTATTTCATTTTTATCTCTGCAACGAATGCCTTTTGAGGAAAAATTCTTGGCACCCTAACTCGTGACACCCTGTATAGCAAAAGACCAATTTAAACATATAATGTATATGATATTGTTGTGTTCATTTTGATTTCTAGAGTTCAGTCATTACCAATTTTTTTCTTCATTCAAAAAGAGATAATATGCAGTATATGCATTTCATATTATTGAAATGCCTGTTTTATGTTGCTAGAGCAGTCAGAGACTGGTGCCAGTTCATATAATACTTGTTTATACATAGATTCGCTCATTTATTTGTGTAATTCATAAAATATTTTGTACAATAAAATTTTAAACAATTATTATTCTTCGTAATTATTTCATTTTTTATTCTATTCAGCGGTGGTTTCCCCAAAATATTCTAATCACTGGAAAATAGTGTACGGGATCAAGAGGATTGATAAAACTCCACACAGAAAATGAAAATCGCCGAAATAGGAGATTTTGGTAAAAAAATTGATTCCATCAAAAACTTTTTTAATTAAAAATATGACGCTTTGAACATGGATATTTTCCGAAAATTTCAGTTGATTGCACAGTCATTCGTTGATTAAAATTTCACGAAAACAAATCTAAATACTTTTCGAATGGTCATCATTTCAAGCTGATATAAGTCCCATTATTATTTAATGATTTGGATATGATAATGGCATTAATAATACAAAAACTTTAATATGGTGCATTGAAGCTTAACCTTGATAATAAAAAATATCAATAAAATGCCTTCAGAGAAGATCATTAATTCAGGTGTCATCCCGTATTACCCACAAATCTCAGAAATTATTCCCAAATATCGAATAACTTTGATCTATTTCTTTGGTAATCATTTCTCCAAAAATTTTACAAGGATTCCTACAAATCGAATCATCTTGGAAAAGGATTCAAATCTCCCTGAAGACTTCCTGATAGTTCTTCGTAATAAAATGAAGAATGACAAGCACACAAGGATATAGAAGTACTTGGGTTCCAATCTTAATATCATTTAGAAAAATTATAACTAATATTTATTTATATAGTTCAACTTGATGAATTCGAGAAATGTTAAGATAAAATGATTTTCTGTTTGTTAGCCAACGAAAAACTCAAATAGTATCTGATTGACACGAGCGAATGAACCTCAGACTAAATGAAGCAAAATGTCAACATACAAGCAATAGAATAAATTCAGCTCCTAATAAAATCAAAGAAACCTGGAAAATTATCAACGAAAACGTAATTAGAAAAAATAAGAATAAAGAAACAATCACGCTGAAATGTGATGAACGTTTCATAATAAATGAAAAAGAAGAAGCTGATAAATTTGCAGACCATTTTTCAAATATATGCAAAAACAAAACTGATAACCTTCTTGGTGAACATTCTTCAATTACATCTGTTTGTAATTGTTCTCCAAATAGTATATTCATTGAAGGAGGCTGACGTATCAAACATGCTCTGGGATTGATGAGATTTCACCGAAGTTGCAATGACTGCATGACTATATCAACAAGCCTAATCAATGTATCTCTAGCTGAAGGATAATTTCTCAACCTAATGAAATTTTCACTAGCTTCGCTTCTGTGGTTTAATCAGATGAAACAACGCAAATTGCACTCTTGGCAAAATGCTTTCTCGAAAATAAAAATAAAAATATTGAGCGACCATTTCTCTCATTATTTTTGTGGCTCAAATGGCCCAAATTTCAAACAGAGAACCAATCTGATCCGAATTGTAACTATCCACGTTGAAAATTCGAATAACATGAATTCTGGTAGTTTCATTCAGTTTTTAATGTGATTCGGGGAATATTCTCATCAAATATCATTCGTACTAGAGGATTTTATCGCAGAATTTTTGAAATTTCCCCTCTAGAAAATGCTTTATCGAAAAATTCAAAACAATTTGACCGATAAAACTCCTAGCACTTATGATATTACCCTCGATAAAACCCCTAGAACTTGTGATATTACTCTCGATAAAAGTCAAAATCAGTCGCGTTGCTATAAAAAAATCCTCAACAGCCGTTAACGGTACATCTTTCAAGTTAATTTGACTCCCAATAACAATTCAAACTACTCCCTTTTTATCAATTTTTGTTCAATATTTCCGCTCACGAATAAAATAGAACATACACGACGGTAAAAAGGCTTTACCTACTCGTGGAAATAATCAACATTTTCCACCCACAGGTAAAGCATTTGTTTAGCGTCGTATATAATAAATAACTATTGTCTCAACATTATTCACAGAACAATCCCATTTAAATGAATTCCCAGCACAAAATCTTCCAAGTAAACCAAATCCGTAAATCGGAATCTTTTCACCCCAATTACAAATTCAGGAATACTTAATTCATATCAAATTTTCGTTAGATGACCATTGGCAGGTAATAACTTAATTTGCATAAGAAAATCCTAATTAGGGTGGTAAACTTACACCAGGTCAAATAATTGAATATTACTAAATCAAACTATTATTCATTGTTATCACACAAATGCACGCAGAATTGCAGATCCCCTCACGATAAAAAAAAGGCATTTTTGTTATATCTAACACGATGATTTGTTAATTAAAATGTCTATTGAAACGGATCCCAATGCTCCGTCTAATCCAGATGAAGCAAAATTGCACGAAAAACAGCATTATCGTAAAAAATTAGTGCGAGCTTGAAGTATAATCAATAAGAGAATGTGATAAATGAACAAATAGTCCGACAAGCGAGCGACCAAAAATTGCAAGCATTTTCTAGAGGCAAATTTTTCATATTTCACATTGGTGAATAGCCTGCCGTCAGTTTCGATTCCATTTACAGATGATCCGTTCATGCACAATGTTGTATTCACCGTAGTACGTGCAGTTCTTCGGTGTTGTCCTTTGGTAAACTCAGCCTACCACTTCCTCGATCTGAAAATTATGAGTAAGTTTCACGGTCTGGTCCGAGTGCATGAGTTTCTACGTTTGTTTGTTCGTAGTACGAACTGTACTCAGTACAGAAGGTGTCCAAGTGATGATCCTGAATATGTCTGCTGCAAAATCAGACACAATGTGATCGTCTGTTCATTCCATCGCAGAAGACATATTTTGTCAGGTATTGCGGGAGATTACGAAACTACCTGCCATCAGTTCATCAAAATAATTTTGAATCGGACTTAAAAAGTGTTTTCAACCGCCAACCTAATTGCAAAGCAAGTGTCATCCGAAGAACCCCAGTAAACAATTTTCTAACTTAGTTTTAAAGGTGGGTCAACTTAAAACCTGTTGAGTAATCGATACAAACCCTTGCCGATAAGAACACATTGGCACAAATGTTTTTAATTTTTTATTTTGTTCCAATGTGTTTCATCTGCGGGAGTTATGTGTAATGCACCATATTTATCCGATAAAGCTTATATAAAATAGCCCATCATCGTTGATCGACAGTTAGAAGAACATATATATGGCCCACCTTTGAAACTAAGTTTTTCCTGCTCGTGGAATATATGAGCAGGAAAAACTTGGTTTCAACGGTGGATGGACTGAAAAACTGTTGAGTAATCGATACAAACTCTGGCCGATAAAAACACATTGGCACAAAGGTTTTTAATGTGTAATTTGTTCCAATGTGTTTCATCTGCGAGAGTTCTGTGAAATGCACCATCTTTATCCGATGAAGCTTCTATTTAATAGCCCATCATCGTTGATCGACAGATAGAAGAACATATATATGGCCCATCTTTGAAACCAAGTTTTTCCTGCTCGTGGAATCGATGAGCAGTAAAAACTCAGTTTTAAAGGTGGGTCAACTTAAAAACTGTTGATTAATCGATACAAACTCTGGCCGATAAAAACACATTGGCACAAATGTTTAAAATTTTTCATTTTGTTCCAATGTTTTTCATCTGCAAGAGTTCTGTATAATGCACCATATTTATCCGATAAAGCTTCTATAAAATAGCCCATCATCGTTGATCGACAGATAGAAGAATATATATATGGCCCACCTTTGAAACCAAGTTTTTCCTGGTCGTGGAATCGATGAGCAGTAAAAAACACATTGGCACAAATTTTTCCAATGTACAATTTGTGACAATGTGTTTTTATCGGCCAGAGTTTTGTCAAATGCACCATCTTTATCCGATAAAGCTGCTATAAAATTGCCCATCATCGTTGATCGACACCGGGAACTCTTGTACCTACGTCATTTTCTCACCGTAGTACGTTCGGTTTCGGTGTTGTCCTACGGTAACTCAGCCTACCACTTCCTTGATCTGAAAATAATGAGTAAGTTCCACTGTCTGTTCTGAGTGCATGAGTTTCTACGGTTGTTTGTTCGTACTACGAACTATACTCAGTACAGAAGATCATGATCTTGAATATGTCTGCTGCAAAATCAGGTACAATATGATCGTCTGTTCATTTCATCACAGATGACATATTTTGCCAGGTATTGCGGGAGATTACGAAACTACCTGCCACCAGTTCATCAAAATAATTTTAAATCGGACTTAAAAAATGTTTTTAACCGCCAACCTCAGTTGCGAAGCAAGTGTCTTCCGAAGCACCCCAGTAAACAATTTTCTATTCCAGGAATATTTTAGGAACATGCTCTATCATTGTCGAAACATTCCACTGAAAGGCTGGAATATATTCTTGAACCATTCCTAGAACCAGAAATATCCGCCCTCAGAGATGTTTCAATTGCAACATATCAAAATGTACACGAAATATATATACTTACCAATTTCACTTCAGAAACGGTAAAGAAACATTGCAACAATGTCTCCAAATTCAGAATTAGATTAATATCCCGTTGAAATCCCATTCATGTTTCAAAGTGCTTTTTCATTTTTGAAATGTTTCGATATCCCAAAGAAACATTTTATTGATGTTTCTCGAATATTTTTGATATTTTTCATGAAAGATTGAAATTGTTTAAATATTCCTACGAAATATTCCATTGATGTTTCAATTATCCCCCGATTTGATATTTCTACACTCCTCTTGATGTGTTTATGAAATATTGAATATATTAGATTTTATTTGATGTTATTTGTGTTTATGGAATACTTCTGAGAAATATCGCATCAATGTCTCAACAATTTGGAAATAATACTGTTATGGACAAAAATGTACAGAAAAACTACACTATATATAATTATATTTCGATACAACATACATAAACTGCAAGTTAATGTAACATTCAAGAGTTTTGGGTTTGTGTGCGCTCGATCATTACGTTGACTTTGCCGAAACCATGCACCAACAATCATTTCGAAATCCATTTTTGTTGCTTCTTCTGCAGAACGTTTCCTAGTAGCATCTGAAATCAGACCAAATGAATAAAGTATACCTATGTAGACAGAAATAAAACCTACCCTCAAATTTTGTATGGAATGGTCTCTCTTTCTTCCAGTAAGCGAGAATTCATCGAATATTTTCAGCCAACCCTCGTCTTACTGACTCTCGCATATCAAATCCATCACAAAGATGAAATACATATTCCTGAAAAACTCTATATGTCACCAGTCGTTATTTTCTTGATTCTTATCCATGATCTAATGGCTACTTTATTAAAATTCACTACTGCTATGTACACGACGATGTCAAATCGAAAATAAAAATTCTGTATTTCGTGTATTTCCGTTGGCCATTTTAGTGCTTATCTAAAATGTTTATGATATAATTATGATGTACAAATATAAAAAATTGATCAGTACCTGTCATGAGATTAAAAAATCATCTTGATTGAGTAAAAGCTTGTGAGCATTCTCACATGTGTTGTATGTTCCTGGTTCTCAGAATCACGTTTATAATGTTCAAAACAATGAAAATTTCAACATTGTTTAAAATTTTGAAAATTGTTTTGGCCAACGACTAGACAGCCGTGGCAAGACAGGATGCTGTTAAGTGTCACGTTGTGTGCGATGTTGTCAGATTTACAAGTTTATGATTATGGGTAATGACATAATTTAAAAATTGGAAATTATTATTTATTATTGTTTTTCTCTAGATCGAATATTAAAAATCACAGAACTAACTAACAGGCGTGTCCTCGATCTGTACCTTGTCTTCTACTACGACATAACAATATAAATTATAGAAAAGTTGTAGTTTATCCACACCAACTGATTACTGACACTGGCTGAGACTGCAGCTGTTTCATTCCATTGCGACGTAGTGGGTATAGCAGTGGCAACATTCAAAGTTGAACTTTTTGTATATGATTCCCGAAAAGTTTGATTCAAAAACTGATATTCTGATTCAATAGTGAGGCCACAGTCATGTCATACCAATGACATGAATGTTCATTTATCTTCTTTGGTAATTTTTCTGGGAAGATACTCTATCCCTAATAAATTTATCAGCGATATAAACGGGTAGATACAGATATGGCAACGTTGTATTTGTACCCTTCAACAGGTCTTTTCATGACACGTTAGGCGCAAGCTATTCTTGATTTGCTGGAATTCTATACTTATTATTATAAAATAGAGTATAGACAGACTATGAAAGCAATGGCAAATGAGAAAAGAGCTGAAGAGGAAGCATATCAGTTAAATAATTATGTACGAATACCCGGTCAGAGGCCCAAAAGGTTCTTCAACAGCACGATACTAAAATAGAAGACATTTTGGGAATGTCTCAATTGTTTGGAAATATTCCCGGAATTATATAAAATGAACTTCTCGAATGTTCACAAATAAGGTTATTTTGAAATATTTCGATTATTTACAGTTGAGATAATTTTGGAATATTCAAAAAAGTACTGATTATGAATTTTTGCAATATTTTAATCTTTTTGGAACTATTCTAAAATGAATTAAAATTATATTGCATACTTTCTTAATTAAGGTAATTCTGAAATGTTTCAATTATTAAATTGGATGCAATTTTTGAAATATTTCGAGAGTTATGAATTAAAAATGTCTGGAAACATATCAGAAATATTCCAGTAGTCTTTTAACATCCCTGAAATGTAGCACAAAATATTTCAAATAAACACAAGTATGCTAATTTTGAAATGTTTCATAAACATTTCATGTTTACTGGGACCATTCGGGTGGTAACCGTGGACAGTCCGAAGGATTAATATCTAGGTACCAAGAATGTTCGTTGGCCACCTATCTCCTTCCGCTCAACGAATCTACAGAAATAAATTTTTATTTCTGTAGCCGTGCCGCGAATAGAACTCGGACCATCTGGGCATCAGCCAGTTACTCATACATAGATCGGATTCACACTACATATAATTACGTGAGAATATCTTCAGATGAATCAACTAGATTGAACATAAGAACGATTCGACAGAAATTTCCTCGCTGCATAGTTTCAGAGTTTCAGTACATGGGTACTGGGCGATTGTCTGGCTATTTAATCAACGAACAGAGAAAACAAGGCATTCAATACTGAAAACTTTTGAGGAACCAGTTTGAGTTTGTCCTTTAAGATCCAATACAGGGGATCATCCAAAAAAAATCTCTACCAAGCTATTACTTGGTACTTTCGTCACTACATATGTTTGGGATTGTAGACGTTGATTACTGGGCAATACAAACAACAATCAGGAAAAGCACGTCATTCAATACCGGGAAACAACGTTCACCAACTTTTATAGGACCAGAATTCCAAATTTTCATTTTTTTATTCCATCATACAATACAAGAGATCCATCTCGGAAGCAATCTATTGCCGTCTTTCACTTCGTACTTTTCGTCACTACATATGTTAAGAATGTAGTCCTGGGCATACTCAGAGTCTTGAAAAGAAACTTCACCAACTCTACAGGAACTAGAATCCCAAATTATTTTCAGCATGAGAAAAAACCTTTGTCGGCCTTTACTTGGTACTTTTGTCACTCTATTCCTAGAATTGTAGTCCAAGGGGTGCTGGGCAATTGCCTGGCCTATCAAACTCCGAAAAAAAAACACGTCATTCAATACTGAGAAGACAACGTTCACCAACTTTAACAGGACCTAGAATCTCTTTTCAGCACATAACACAGGAAATCCATCTCAAGAAAAAACCCGTCTGTCTTTTACTTGGTACATTCCGTCACTGCATATGTTTAGAATTGTAGTAGAAATGGGCAATTGCGTGGCCTATCAAACCACAACCAAGAAAAGCATGTCATCCAATACCAATGAGACGACGTTCACCAACTTTTACAGACAGAATCCCAAATCAAATTTGTTTTTGAATTCAGCATACATTACAAGAAATCCATCCCAAGGAGCAATCTATGTCCGTTTTCAACTTGGTACTTTTCGGCGATACATATGTTTAGTATTGTAGTACGAGTAGTCCTAGGCAACTGCCTGGCCTATCAAAATACGAGCAGAGTAACCAACTTCTAGAGGACCCAGTATCCCAAATTAATTGTCTTTTCAACATACTATACAGGAGGGCCACCTCAAGAAAAAACATCTGCCAGTCTATCTCTTGGTACTTTTCGTCACTGCATACCTCAAATAACATTTGTCTTCTCAGCATAACATAGAAGAGATCCATATCAAGAGAAAACCTATATCACTCTTTCACTTAGTACTTTTTATCGTTGCATATGGATCGACGTACGTTGGGTACTGGGCAATTACCAACCAAATAAAACAATACATAGAGTATCAGAGGAGTACGTTCACCAATATTCACAGGACCTAATATCACACATTGAATTTGTATTCTCAGAATGCAATATAGAGGATCCATCTCAAGAAAAAAATCTGTCAGTCTTTTACTCCGTACTTCACGTTAGTACATAGGATTATAGTACTATGGGCAAGTACTGAGCAATTGTCTGGCATATCAATCCACGGCCAAAGAAAACATCGGTCTAAGTACTGGGAAGACAACGTTCACTAACTTTTACAAGACCCAGAATCCCATATGAAACAGAAGATGCCACTCTATACAGAAGGTGCCACTCTATTATAGTTATTCTAATACCAATTGGAATGGCAATAAAAATAAGAGCACTACGAGGACTGTTCATATGCACTGCCTGTCAAATGGGAAGTTTATATACTACCAGTGTTTTCACTTTCAAAGCGTTCCAGGTACAATCTTGAAAAAGTTCTGACGTGTGGAAGATAATTTATTTTCGAAACTTTTTATGTCGGTCCAATTGGGATTAGAAATACTATACAATTCAGAAGATGCATAGAGAGTACTTGGTACTTTTTGTCACTACATATGTTGAGGATTGTAGAATGATATGTATTTGTTAATACGCATTGTTTCTGCAATACATAAAAGTGTCGGAAAATTAATTAGAAGAGTCAATTATCGATTTGAGCCTTTCCAATAGTGATTTTGTCAAAATTTAATCATCATTGAAAATGCTTTTCTCGATGGTTAGGTAATCTAGAGACGGCGCATAGGGTTATTCAGCTATTCAAGATACACAATCATCAAACACAGTCCATATAATGAAAAGGGCATATGTTGCGAAACATTTCAGCTGTACATAACTTGGCTTTTCCGTCAGTACACATGTTTAGGATTATAGTACGACATGCAAGTACTGGTCATTCGTCTGGCATATCAATCCACGGCCACAAGAAACATCAGTCTCAGTACTAGGAAGACAACGTTCACTAACTCATACAAGACCATGGAATTTGTCATACAATAGAGCAGATGCCACTCTGTTACTTAGAACTTGGCACTTTTCGTTCAAGATTGTAGAATGTAGAAGTACTGGGTGATAGAACGGATTGTTTCTGCAATACATAAAAGTGTCGGAAAATTAATTAGAAGAGTATCGCCAATTATCGATTCAAGCCTTACCAATAGTGATTTTTTTTTAAAGTTATCATCATTGGATATGATTCTCCCGATTGGTGGCAAATCTACAGACGGCTCATGGGGTTAATCAAGATACACAATCATCAAACACAGTCCATTTAATGAAAAGTACTTCTCGTCAGCACATATGTTTAGGTTTATTGTCGACGGGCAAGTACTGGGCATTTGTCTGGTACATCAATCCACGGCCACAGGAAACATCAATCTCAGTACTGGGAAGACAACGTTCACTGACTTATACAAGAACCAGAATCCCATATGGAATTTGTCATACAATACAGAAGATGCCACTCTATTACTTGGTACTTTTCGTCACAACATATGTTCGGGATGGTATTTGGTTATAGAACGTATTGTTTCTGCAATACATAAAGTGTCGGAAAATAATAAGAAGAGTATCGTCAATTGTCGATTTAACCTTACAATAGTGTTTTTTTTACTGTAATCATCATTGGAAATGCTTTTCCCGATGGTTGGCAAATTCAGAGATTATTCAGCTATTCAAGATACACAATCATCAAACACAGTCCATTTAATGAAAAGAACATATGTTGCGAAACATTTCAGCTGTACATAACTTGGTACTTCTCGTCAGTACATATGTCAAGGATTATAGTACGTCGAACAAGTACTGAGCTCTTGTCTGGTTTGTCAATCCACGGCCGAAGAAAACATCAGTCTTAGTACTGGGAACACAACTTTCACTAACTTATACAAGACCCAGAATCTCATATGGAATTTGTCATATACTACAGAAGATGCCACTCTATTACTTGGTACTTTTCGTCACTACATATGTTCAGGATTATAGAATGATGAATATTTGGTGATAGAACGTATTGTTTCTGCAATACATAAAAGTGTCGGAAAATTAATTAGAAGAGTATCGCCAATTATCGATTTAAGCCTTACCAATGTGATTTTTTTTGTGTATCATCATTGGAAATGTTTTTCCCGATGGTTGGCAAATCTAGAGACGGCGCATGGGGTTATTCAGCTATTCAAGATACACAATCATCAAACACAGTCCATTTAATGAAAAGGGCATATGTTGCGAAACATTTCAGCTGAACATAACTTGGTACTTCTCGTCAGTACATATGTCAGGATTATAATACGACGGGCAAGTACTGGGCATTTGTCTGGCATGTCAATACACGGCCAAAGGAAACATCAGTCTCGGTACTGGGAAGACAACGTTCCCTAACTTATACAAGACCCAGAATCTCATATGGAATTTGTCATACAATACAGAAGATGCCACTCTATTACTTGGTACTTTTCGTCACTACATATGTTTAGGATTGTAGAATGTAGGAGTACTAGGGGATAAAACGCATTGTTTCTGCGATACATTAATGTGTTGGAGAATTAATTAGAAGAATATCGTCAATTATCGATTAAGGCCTTACCAGTATTGATTTTTTTTTAATTTAATCATCATTGGGAATGCTTTTCCCGATGGTTGGCAAATCTAGAGACGGCGCATGGGGTTATCCAGCTATTCAAGATACACAATTATCAAACACAGTCCATTTAATAAAAAGGAAATATGTTGCGAAACATTCCGTCTGTACATAACTCTTAGCATTCCTTCGAAGTTTGTCTGGTACTCAGCGCCTAACAATATCGAGAATTATCGAATCCCTGGTATTTTTTGTACATACGTTGTTACAGAACCGTAGAACGATAAGTTCCTAGGCTTTGCTTTCCTTTATTCGCTCAAGTCAGCTATATCATACAGAAAAGAAGATGTTAAGCCAGAAATCAGTACTGAGCACTGTTTGTACATGCGTATACATAAAGTATCGCAGCATGATCTGTTTCCGGTTCTGTTGCGTGGTTATCTCTACAACTCTTCAATCGAGCTCATTTTATATTTTCTCACGGTCTACACCGGGTACTGTTTGTACATGCGTATATTCGATTGCAGTACGAGCTGTACACAGTGTGGAAAGTGATAAATCTGCTACAGGATCCGCTGAAGTACCTTCGGATAATATTCCCAGCGAGCACATACATCCCTGGGATGTTTAGCAAATGTTGGTTTGAGGATGTTTTTTTGAGACGAAATATGCACTTCGAAAAGAGGACTCCAAAGGATGTTGGGAGTATTGTATTTGTTCTTTTGAGCATTTCTTTGTAGCCCACTGAGTGGTATTGGCGAAGTCAAAATGTTTACGTGTGGATGTTCTTTCTAGAATAACATAGTTCGCCTTGAGGTACATCCGAAATATTGAATATACATTTATTGTCCAGTTCCATAATGGTTCTCGACAATTTTTTTCAATAACTTGATTTTTTCACACAAAAAAGTTAAACATTTCATGTGAATTAATTCTTAGAGTATTTATATTTTTTCGACGGTTCACTTTCAACTATTCATTTCATTCTTCATTCCATCATTTTAATTTCACCTACTATTCTACACAGGACAGAGACAACATTCTTATATTTTCATAAGCAAATGAAAACGATTTTATTCATTATAATATAAACCAATGTCCAAATGACCTATCCACTCATTTTCTACATTCATTCTAAAATTCCCGCTATATTACATTGTTTTAATTTGGCCAATCAGTGTGGTACACCTGATAAACCTAGCAGAACAACATTGGACTATATAGCACATGGAACACTGCATTCAGTATTCAGTGCATTGTGATTCTACCTGCTTCCTCTTTCTGCGTTGTTGTGGAGTTGACTGCGTCGGTTGAATTTATTTTTATTTTTAACTGAACGTGGGAAGTGATGAGTGTTTGAATTGTGGAAAACATTACCGATTATATAGTAGAAATATTCTATATCACTAAATAATAGGTAAATAAGGTGAGTATTACATGAATTGAATGTATAAGCATAGTCCACAAACATAATATAACCTCAAAAACATGCAATGTGTATTTCTTGATAGGGTTTTTGAATCTGTAATGGTATAGTAAAACTGTATTATTGAAGAATTTTGGAAAAACTCCTGTTTCCTTATCATTTTTCCATTAGGAACTTTGTTAGTTCAGATTATGGATAGTTGGAGAATAAAAAACAACTTCTCATATTTTCCAACAGACTTGTGCGACCTGAATTATATTAACTCTTTGAATATAAGTTTGTGATGAAACCTAAGAATCATTGTAAAAATGATTATTTTTTCCAAATATAATTTCAATTGAAGCTTTCTACTTAGAGATTCAATTGAGATTATATAAAAAAATATCTAATCAAATTGCAATTATCTTCAAAATTGGTGGTTAGTCTATTTCACATCGAATCTGTTTCATGCCCTGAAAAATATAAAAGTTATAAAAAAACTTTATTTTTATTTTTCAACATCAACACTAACAGACTAACTAACTAAATCAATGGAAAACTTTCACTGAGAAAGTGCCAAGTTTGTTTTTTTCAAGGAGAATCCATCTATATTACATGATAGACATCCCAAAAGAGGGATATATTCCTGGTGGTATAAACATTGAAAAATAACTCCATTTCAAATAGAATGTGACACCTTCAAATGTCCAAATGAATGATAAAAGGCTTCAGAAAGTGATCTCCAAAAATCCTTCATTTGCAGCGATGTAATGTGCGCAAAAAGTTTTGGGAATGTTCTGTTGTGTCTATGAAAAGGATTCAAATAATAATTTAAAATTTCTGTGACATCCCAGGGACATTCTGAAAATTGCCACCTGCGGCGGACATTGGCTGTTCTATGAAAGTTATATTCTTGTACAAACAGAACATCGCAGTGGATATCCAATGTCTCAAAATATCGTACTCTAACATATCTGAGATGTTTTTGTGTTCGCTGGATTATAAGATAAGGTATGACTTTCAATACTTTTGGTATACGAAATATGTCATGAGTTTTGCTTCAACTCATGTCAATGGATCGGGATATTCTTTATTTCAATAGTTAAAATAAATGAAATATTTCCAGAGCTGCATAATTGGGTTAGTTTTTCAGGAAGAGACCCCGGCATCGATGAATAAGAAGATTAATCATTGTGCTACATGGCTCTCTATGTCATTACATACTTCATTAGCAAATTTAGTACGTAGAGAGCCGAATAGTTCCTTGAAAATGTATCAGAAATCCATATTTTATCGTCAGAGAACGAGAAGAAGCAGGAGGACCCCACTGACTATTTGTATAACGATATCACCCGGTACTTCTCCTATAGCTACATTGATTATAAATTGTAGTACGTGTGGTTCCTGGTGATAGCCGGTACGTTTCTACAGTTCTTGTGGTTTTTCATTTATTCGAGTCAGAAGCATCTTACATAATATATATATAACTTACAGTCCATAAGGGTAAATAAGCAGTTAGGTATACAGATATTGTTAAATTAATTAAACTAAGTATGTCTTGCCCAGTATTGGGCGACGTCGATTGCACCAGTAGTGATTTTTTTCTAATGTAATCATCATTGGCAAGGATTTTTCCGATGGTTGGCAAATCTAGAGACGGCGCATGGAGTTATTCAGCTATTCAAGATTCACAATCATCGAACACAGTCCATTTGATGGTATTTTTACACATTGGGTTTCTACTACTTGATGATGATGTATTTCCAGCCAGAATTTTTGCAGTGCATTCCAGTTTTGTGTGCATGGTTTCATCAACATACCCTTCTGCAACTGCACTGGATTTCCATCCTCCGTGTTTATTCAGTTGTAATGAATCGCTCCCTGAATTTGCAAAAACTGTCGCTGATGATCTCGGAAACGCATGTCCAGTGTAAAATTCAGCGTTGGATAAATGCAGATATTTTGCAATCAGTGATGAAATTCTCTGTTCATTTATTTATTAACGGCAGAGCCAATTTACAAAACATATATAATAAAGTGTGAAATACAAGGTATTAAGGAATCCTTATGTCTTGTGTCTACATTACTGAAAGGTGTAACAAATCTGGTACTCACAAAGAAAAGGATGATGTACAGAAAAGTTCCGGAAACGGTATAGCCTTTTCAATTGATTTTTGAAGACCTGATGAGGCGCCACATTGAATAAATTTAAGTTATTATGATATTGGTTTCCCTGCTTCAGAAGACGAGGAATCGGACTGTTCAAAGAATAATTGGTATGGAAAAAATTTAACTGAAAAATATCCGAATTTCTGGTATCTTTCTGTCTAATATGAAAAATTGTTAGTTGAAGTAGTTCTGGGTATTTTGAAAAGAAAACTTAAATTCATAGAAATTTTTCTATCTTTTAATGATTTCAAATTTCACGTGGTTAAGATTCATTTCGTTGGAGACTCAAGTGAAAAGCACAATTCCTCAAGAGTTTCTTCTGTACATTCTCGATCAACTCGATATTTACATCATAGTATGGGCCCCATGACTCCGAACAATATTCGAGAATAGATCTTACGGAAGCACAGTATAGGATCTTTTTTGTTTCCACTGAAAAATCAGTTGAAATTCTTAACACAAAACTTTGAAACTTTTTGCAATAATTTCTGATACTTGAAGATTAAAACTCTTTCGCTATCAAATTTAACTTCTAGGTTAGGTTAGGTTAGGTAAGGTTAGGTCGACTGCGGACATAGTCTGGTATACAGACGGTTCAAAGACAGCTGAAGGAACGGGAGCAGGAATACATGGGGTAAGGCCAAGAAGGGATTACATAATACCACTTGGCAAATGCTCCACGATATTCCAAGCTGAAACACATGCTATCATGGTATGCATTCATAAGAATCTAGAAAGTGGTTATAGGAAAAAACACATCTACATTCTATCTGACTGTCAAAGTGCTACCAAAGCACTCAACTCTATACAGATAAAGTCCAAACTGGTCTGGGACTGCCTCCAGAACCTCATCGAGCTGGTAAAACACAACAAGGTCACCTTGATGTGGGTGCCAGGTCATAGAGGCATTGAAGGCAACGTCAAAGCGGACCAGCTAGCTAGACAAGCATCTGAAACGCTATTCACAGGGCCAGAACCTGCACATGGGATTAGCAAAAACCGATGCAGGACCCTGATCGACGAGTGGATAAAAAGAAGACACCAACAATATTGGGATCAAACTGTCGGGCAAATACACAGCAAAGTCATGGTAGGGCATCCAAACCAGACCCTGAGGCTGACCTCCTCTCAAAAAAACCGGGAGGAAAACCAGGAGTGTAGGCTGTGTGATGAAGAGGAGGAAACAGCCTCTCATATTATCTTCGACTGTGACGCCCTAAGTAGTAGGCGACACAGAACCTTTGGAGAGATCAGCCCGGAAACAGGCATGAATCCGAAGAACCTTATCAACAGGCTTCTTAACCTAATTAAAGGCACAAACCTGTTTGAATGAGGAACCACTGACGACAGAGTGATACAATAGACCCCAGCTGGTCGCAGTGTCAAGGGAAGCTAAGTGCCAACCCTGTCTCTGGCTCGTCAGCTTTCAACCAACCAACACAAAACTTTGAAACTTTTTGCCATAATTTCTGATACTTGAAGATTAAAACTCATTTCGCTATCAAATTTAACTTCTAGGTCACGAACATATTTTTCTCTTCCAAGAGCTATATCATTCAGTTCATATTAAGAAGTATTGGAATTTTAGCCAACGTAATCATTTGGCACTTATCGATGTTACCATCAAGTAAACTACTTGTTCACCACAAGGAAAAAGCTTCTAGATCTTTTTGCACTAACTCGGCATCTTTCTGGCAAGTAATTGCTCGATAAAGTTTCAGATCATCCGCAAACATAAGAAATTCTGAATATTTGAAAACATACCCTATGTCCGATACAAACAAAATGGACAACAGTGGGCCCATATGGGATCCCTGAGGTACCCCTGATGGAATCTCAATGGGCGTAGATGTTGTATCTCCATATTTCACCAGTCAGAAAGCTATTGAATACTTGTAAAACATTTCCATCTACACCAAGCGCTTCATTTCCAGCTATAAGTAGGCTATGATTGACTCTGTCAAAGGCTTCAGAAAAGTCAGTAAAGACAGAGGCAACTTGCAGCCTCTTTTCAAGATTTTCGGTTATGTAGTTTGTATATAGAGCAAGGTTGGTACAAGTGGATTCACCTTCTGAGGAATCATGTTGCGGGGGATTGCAAACTGCTCTATAATTCTTAATATATTTCTCATTACAAGTTTATGTATTGGTTTCAGGAAGCTATAATAATAATAATGATAATAAATATATTTTATCGTCATGAAATAATTTCTTTTTGTCGACAAAGCATGAAGTCAATAAAAATATTATATATAAAATAAGAGATACAAATTCACAGTTGTAATACTAAGAACACCAAACAAAACACAGAACAAATATTTTTGGCAGAGTATAAAAATGAAGCTATAGTGTCCGGCATAAAGTTCGCAGCAAATGGAAAACTTTTTCATTATTGATTTCTCAAAAAAAATCATTCGAGATAAAAACCTTTGCCTTATCTCAAACCTGAATTGCAAACACCAAAATTGAATTTCATACGACCCTATACGAGGGAGATAGAAAAGCATGCTTTGTTTTCAAAATAATATGATCCCATCACTTTATTTCTCTCGGTAGAATTAAAATTCATGGGGAAATATTGTTCAAAATCGAATGTTGATCAAGGAATTCGAATCATAGCCACCTATGCCAAATTTTATATTTCAACTTTTTTTTCCATTTTTTCCTCATCGCCCTGTACAACATAAGGAATATTATGCTAGTCGGATGGTATATTGTTAGATATGATGATATCTCTCTCTGAATGTTATTTCTCCCTCCCTCCCGGAAAATCACATTAATTGAATTATGTGACGAAAATTCACAAAATCTTGCTGCAAATAGTAAATAAAACTGAATTGTCTCCAAGGTATGGGGTCAGAATGCCGATTACTTCATTTTCACGATACAAATAACATACTCCACGCAAGAATATCTTGTTTAATAAACTCAACGCCAATATTGATTAAAATTTTTCTATCTCTTTCAAAACTTCTAACAACCCGAAAGATTTTGTGGTGAACTCTGAAGATAAAATTCCATTGTTGGATAAATCTGGTGTTTATAAATCAAATTGTTCCATCCCTAACTGTTGAACATGTTATATTGGTCAAACAGGCCGCAAGATCAGAACACGACTAGCTGAACACGTCCGTTTGATAGATTCTAACTCTGAAAACAAACTTATTAACTCTAATTCTGTTTTTTCTAACCATATCATAAACGAAAAGCACAATTTTGATCCCAACTCTGACCTAGTAATTTTACATATTTGCGATGAAGGTAAAAAACTCAGTCTCCTTGAAACTCTCGAAATTAACAAGGCAATCAAAAGTTCTAATTTACATTGTTTCAATGAACAAATTCATTTTGATAGCCTAAAACTCTTTAACTCCTTACTATTTTGATTTCCCATCTCTAGATCGAATTTCATAACACATCTCTATACCACACTCAGCTACTTCTTTTTCTCGTCACAGTCACATACATTTCTCTGTCACTTTGAAACTTGATGTTCCATAGGTCAAAGTCGTTGTCATATGTCAATCATTAACCTATTTTCTATTTCAATCCATGTGTTTTTGATGATGTTATAAATCCTTTGAAATTCAGAATGTTTGTAAGGACTAACCTCTGTCCCTAACACTAGTGAACCCGCACTAGAATCGGACACTTTAATGTTATTATAGTTAAAATATTTCTGGTGTCATTTTTTCATAATTTTTTCCACCATACAATGGTAGGTTATTTTTCTCTCAATGTTTGCCCCCTTGTAATTGTAACATTCCACTCCTCTAGATCTGCTTGTAACCCCTTCCATACTGCTGATGATGAAGGATTAATCCTTCGAAACAAGTCCTGATGTAAATCTTCGTGCCACATTGGTATTAAATTATTTTTTGGTGGAGTTCGACTGTATGATTTCTCACCTACCTAATACAAATTACATATTTTGAAACAAATATGTCCTATGCTTTATCCTACGTGGAGTCCCCCATTCTCAATACACTGCATAGTACGGCGGTGCATTGCATCATGAACATTTCTTAGTATCTGGGGAGCTATTTCCCGAATACAATCCCTGATAGTTTTCTCCAAATGACGTATATTTTTGAATGGTCTTCTTGAATATACCTTCTGTTTCCCATAAGAAAAAATCCAAAGGAGTGAGGTGCGCTGACCGGGCTGGCCAAGCATCATTGGAATATCTTCCAATCCATCGATTTGGAAATGTTCCGTTTGACCACCTTCTCATTTCTAGCGTAGAATGAACGGATGCACCGTCTTGTTGAAAATACATTCCAGCTCTCATGTCCAGAGGAATATCATCTAAATAATCGGAGGGAAATCTCTGCAGCATTCTTAAGTACCTTGCAGAATTAAGTGGTTGTCTGAAAAATACTTCCGCACCAGACAATAACTTTGAAGTGATATTGGTCCCTACATGGTATCCCAAAATGGGGATTATTATTTGCCCACCGCCTGCAATTCTGGGAGCTGACTTCCCCATTTGATGTGGAGGTTGACTCGTCACTGTAAAGATTTTTTTTCGAAAACTGTCTATTATCTTCCATCATAGATTGAAACCAGAAACAGAAATCTAAGCGATTATCCGGATCTCTCGGTTTCAAAGTGTGTATGAATTTTGGTTTATACGGTTTGAATTCATTATTACCTAGAAATCTTCTCATTGATCGATCAGATATACCAAGATTTTCTCCTCTTCGCGATAATGACATGATATAATTTGTACATGTCTGCATTTCTCAATCCTACTGCGATAATCCTCATTGATTTCAATTATTCATACACATAAACGAATACTAACCATATTTCCCCTTACAGCATAATATACATATATATATATATATATATATATATATATATATATATATATATATTTCTTCACAGGAAATAAATAATCTAATCTTATTTTCAGAAATTATAGATGATATTTATTCCACAGAAAAATTAATCTTCCTTTCTTTTTAGGATCTAATATTGATTTTTTCCACAGGTTATAACATTTGAATTTCAGGAAATAACTTTGCCAGGGATGGTGAAATAGAGCTCTGTTCTCGGACGAACAAAAACAACCAGAATGGCGTCATTCTCAGACGAAGGATCTGCCGCCTTCTCGAGCGACGGTAGCCAAAGCTCTACCACCTCAAGGAAAAAGAAGCAGACAAAGAAACTGCGAATTGAAGACCTCTTCGTCATACTGAATCAGCTGAGGAAACAGCTGGAAGACATCCACAAGGAGAATGCGGAAACACGAAGGGAAAACGAGGAGCTGAAGAAGCAACTCCGCACCTACGACAACACCGCAGCGGCTGCTTCCCAGAAGGAAGTAGCCGAGGCCATTGCCACCCTCGGCAAACAGGAAGCTGGGAAGCCAGCCCAGGCTGCACCAGTACAACACGAGGATGTCATGAAGACGGAAGAAGAAAACGTCTCCAAGAAAAGATTCCTCTCGGAATCCGAAAAGGAAAACGAGAGTAATGACGACTCGGAGTTCAACTCCGTCAAGAACAGGCAGAAAAAAACTGCAAAAAATGCGACCCCAGAACCCCAATTAACAGAAACAGCCCCACAATTCAAAACGGCCCCAGATGTCAAAAAGGTCCCCGTCGCAGCCAACGGAGACCAAACCATCCTCGAGGGCCCCCTTCCCCAAGGAAGTGACCCGAAAAGACCACACCAGTAGTTCTTGGAAATACGGACAAGTGGCAGACCGTCTCCGCCGAAATGGCCAGAAGGAAGATCAACGTCCTGAAGCCCAGGCTAACGTCCGATGGAATGAATATCCATACGGAAAACGAGACAAGCTGTAGGGCGACCACGACGTTCCTGGAAGCAGGCGGCTACGATTTTCACACCTACACTCTCAAAACAGAGATTCCACTCCATGCGGTGATCCGGGGAATACCGAAAAACACCAAGCCCGAGGACGTGAAGGGAAGCATCCAGGACTCAGGGTTCACAGTCCTGGAATGCCACCGAATGACGTCTAGACTCACGAAAAAGGCACTTCCACTATTTCTAGTGGAAGAACCAAAGCCCGAAAGCCACATCTTCACACTGGACACGTGCGTCATGCTCAAAGTGAGAGTGGAACCCCATCGGCAAATGACCAGCGGATTCGTCTCCCAGTGTCATAAATGCCAATAGTTTGGACATGCACAAAGGTTCTGCCACTTTACCCCCAGAAGGAGCAGCCAGCCACCTGCTCCAACTGTGAGGGACCACACACGGCCAGCTTCAGACGATGCTCCAAATTCCCCAAACTCAAACCAGCGACAAGACCCATCCCACAACAAACATACCAACCACCACAACAAATACAAACATACCAACCACCACGAAGGAGGCAGGGACCCAGAAACGCTGTGCCCCAACCCCAAGCACCACAGCCACCACCAAAATGGGGACCAACCAGGACAACGACGACGACAACCACAACAGTTAACCATGAACTGTTGGCCCTACCTGAGGCGTTCAAGAAGCAACTTTCCGAGCTCTTCAAATGAAGCCAGGCCCCTTGAAACCTTTAAATGCCAGCACAACCTCCGGAAAAACTCACAATCTGCTCCTGGAACATCAACAGCGCACTCACCCGCGAGGATGAGCTACACGAACTGTTATCCAGAACACAAGTGGACATCATCGCCATCCAGGAAACAGTGCTGAAACCCCAGAAGAACTCCCATCTTCCAGGATTCACCTGCTACCCAACAGACAGACACGGTTGTCGCACCCGCAAAGGCGCAGCCCTGCTAGTAAGGAACGGCCTCGAACAACACAAAGCTGAGAAACAAAAAATATCTCGAGGCGAAGCAGTCGCAGAAAAAGTGAAGGTCAGACGCATAGAAATGCTAAAAATCATCCCAACGTATACTCCGCCAGGGGGAAATATACAAAGAGAAGACCTAGCAGAACTATTTCCAGACCACCACTCCACTGTAGCCATCAAAGACTTCAACGCGGAGTCACAGACCTGGCCCTGCAGAAACAACAATCCACAAGGCCGAAATCTGGAGAACTTACTGGCCGACTACAACGACATCGAAGTAGTAGCCCCCTTCGAACCCACCTACCACGGACTAGCAATTTGTAGTACCCTGTGCAAACACAGAAGTTTCAAGAAAGCGGAATTGAACTACTCCTTGGCGTAGTATTCGGAATCCAGACATTCAGGTGTTATCTTTATGGAATAAAATTCACGGTTATTTCCGATCACAGGCCACTAAAATGGTTATTAACTTTGAAAGCATCACGCCTCACGAGGTGGGCTCTAACACTGTCCGAATATGACTTTTCGGTGATACACAGAAAGGGAAGATTGCATGGAAACGCCGATGCTCTGGGTCGGATGTACAATAAAGATGACCACTTCATCGATGTTGAATATGAGGACTACGAAGAGTACAGAAAAAATCACAGGTGCCTGAAATGAAAAAAATGACTATCAAACAAGGGAATCTATTCTCGGTTTTGGAAGAATGGGCACTGGCCCACTGCGTATCATAGGATCTCGCTATGGGGAAAGGAATCGCACTGCAGTTTAAATATATATATATGGATCAGTGGAAACCCTGCGGCAACAACGAAAAAATGTTGGAGAGGTAGCTGAATTGAACTTACCGGAAAGAAACATCTATTACCTAGTGACCAAAAGCTTATACTCTGAAAAACCTTCATATAGGTATATGTGGAACGCTTTGAGGAACCTAAGAAACTGTTGTGAAAAAAACCAGGATACTTTAATAGCTATACCGAAGATAGGATGTGGTATCGATGGACTTGCGTGGGACCAAGTACAAGAGATGATAGAATTCATCTTTCATAACTCGAATATCGAACTATGTGTGTATGAAGACACCAAAATAGTTGCAACTATAACTTTACAGAAAGATGGGGACATTTTGAGGGAACCTGAATGGGAACGAGCAACGCTCAAGTTGGCTCAGGATAAGGATATTTTCTGCCAGGAAGTATTAAAACTGGTGAAGGAGGAAGACGCTCAGGAAGCTAGTTACTACTTGTCCAAGGATGGTATACTATATCGTGTTGAAAATGATGGCGATAAATTGATAGTCCCTAAAACTTCTATCCCGAAAGTGATGGAATATTTTCATGATTCTCCGATGGCTGGACATCCGGGACAACAGAAAACATTAGTGAGTCTGAAACGTAGATTTTTCTGGCCTAATATGCTCACCGATGTGATAAAGTATTGTACAAGTTGCGATGCATGTAATAGGAGAAAAACATCGCCTCACGTGAAGAAAGCTCCACTTCAACGCTTCACTCCCACCACGGAACCATGGGAGTTGACCTCGATGGATGTTGTGAGACCGCTAGTAACATCACTCAATGGAAATCGATATTTGCTTACGTTCCAAGACTATTTCACAAATTACGTTGAAGCGATCCCTCCACCGGACCAGAAAGCTGATACCATAGCTAGAGCATTTGTAGAGAATGTTATCGTCAGACATGGTTCGCCAAAGAGACTTCTCACTGACAGAAGAGCAAACTTTACCTCAAGTCTGTTCAAAGAAATATGTAAAGTATTGGGGATCGAAAAACTACAGACGGCTAGTTATGCTCCCACGACAAATGGGCAGAATGAAAGAATGCACCGAGTTCTCAAGGATATGCTGTCACACTACATCACCGAGGACCAAAGAGATTGGGATAACTGGATACCCTTTGTATTGATGGCGTACCGAGGCAGTACACACAGTTCCACAGGTTACAGCCCTTATTTTTTACTCCACGGGAGAGACCAAGTACTCCCAATGGATAGTATGATAAGTTCGGGGAGAATAAGATACGATTACGATGACAACTACGCATCGGAACTTGTTGAAAGGCTGAGGAGAGTTTACTCAGATATGTACAAAAATACTGAGAAAGCGAAATCAGAAAGGGTGAAAAGGTACAACAAAAAGACAGAGGAACACAAACTCAATTTGGGAGATCAGGTATACTTGAAAGATATGGCGGTCAAACGTGGACTATCGAAAAAGTTGGTTAGGAGTTGGATTGGACCATATAGAATTATGGAAATGATTGGTCCGGTGTCTTGTAGAATAAGGAAATGTGGAAGAGGTGAACAAATAGGACAAAACGATTACAAGGAGGACCGGAAAGAGAAGAAGTAAAGAAAAAGAGGAAAAATAAGAAAAGTACACTGAACTGAAGTCCGAAGAAGAGGCAGAGGAATTGGGAGATTCCACCCAATGGTTCCACAATACGTGAATGTGGCACCAGATGAAAATAGCAGTGGCCTAAGTAGCGAAGAAGAGGAAACTGATGTGCACTCAGAAAGTGAAGAAGAACAGCTGCTCGATGAACCAGCAACTCAGTTACGAAGGTCACGTCGTTTTAGGCGGCCTCCTGACCGTTGGGCCTATTAGATATCCAACATAAGGGATATATGAATGTCCATCAACGGACAAAATCTTTCAACGTTCTTCTCATTTCGGTATCTCATACTTCAGGGCATCAGATATTTTTTTCGAAAAAGAAAACTGTCAGAAAAAATCTTTTAACGTGGGTTCAGTGGAATATACGCTGGTACGGTGAATCTAATAATTTTTGGGTAAAAAATCAAATATTTTTTTGCATACCAAAGAAACAACATTTTTTTTGCAATTGTCTTGGGTTATATCCGGGATTTTTCCTTCTGGGGAGTCAGGGAAAACATTGGTACTACATTTATTACTACAGTGGGGTGAATTGACGATGTCCTTATATTCACTCCCCTTCCTTTTTTTATGTTGATGTATGTATACACATAATAAAGTTAGATAGGGGTATATCCTGGAGCCAAATTTAATAAGAAACAGTTTACGTTTACTTTTTTTTCAATTGAGATCTGGTAATAATTTGATCATGATTTTGTGATTGATTTCGTTTTATTAATGAGATTTTTGTAATAATTCGTTCAGGATTTTGTAATTGTTTTTTTTTCAATTGAGATCTGGAAATAATTTGTTCATGATTTTTTAACTGTTTTTTTTTAATGAGATTTTTGTAATGATTTGTTCATGATTTTGTTACTGAATGAGGTTTTCGTGAGATAATGATATATTTCAATTTATTGTCTAGGGGGTTTTGAACCGAACTGCGATGAAACTAAACGTAGTTGGAAGAAATATACATCATGAAATCAAGCAGTTATCCGGTCATCATCCTGGGAATAACCTTTTTGCTGGCCACTGTTATAGTATTATTATTTTAGTTATTTGCTCCCTTACTATTTCTCATAATAATATAATATATAGACATGTCAAGGATGACAGAAAATGTAATATAAAACTTCAGTAAACGTTCAACACTAAAGTAGAATATTTCCATATATATTTACATAATATAACATGGTGGCAGCGTAAAACTATTGGAAAATACGATGCAATCAATGGCAAATTTGTTTCCTCCGAAAGCTTTCGAACCAGGAGCTGATCCTGCATTATCATGGGCAAAGTGGAAACAGAAAATAGATCTGTATTGGACCGCAACTGAGATGGAAAAAGGAAGCGAAGAGAAGCAAAGGGCAACTTTACTTCATATTCTCGGCGACTATGGAATCGATGTGTATAATACACTGAATTTTGATGAGAAGGAAAAGAGAACTGTTGAAATAATTTTGGGAAAACTCTCAGATCATTTCGAACCGTATAAAAATGAAACATATATTAGATTCCTATTTTTCACATGTAGTCAAAAAGAAGACCAGACCATTGTCCAGTATGTTACACTGCTCAAACAAAAATCTTCCGAATGTGGATTTGGAAATTTAGTCAATTCACTAATAAGGGATAGAATGGTGTGTGGTATACTCAATAACTCTTTGAGAGAGAAACTTCTCAGAGAGAAGAACCTTACATTGGCGAAATGTGTGGATATATGCAGAGCTGATGAAGAATCTAGAAAGCAAGGCCGAATTATGTCAGCAGGTGTGAGTAGTCTCAATATCAATAGCATGAAATGGAGACCAGAAAACACAATGAGAAGTCGAAATGAAGAACGAGAAAGAGCAGGAAAGCAGCACAACAGGAAAAGTGCATCTACAAAGAAAATGAAGCGGTTCACATGTCAACGTTGTGATACAACACATAACTTCGGGAAATGTCCAGCATGGGGTAAAACTTGTAAAAGGTGTGGGAAACAAAACCATTTTCCTTCAAATTGTATGGAAAAGAAAATCTTCGAGAAACAGTATGACAAAGAAAGTGATGATGAGGGTGATAGGTATGAAGAGGAAGAAGTAAACTATCTAGAAATAGGAAGTATTGTAGGAAGTGATGAGGTATGTGCTATTCATCACAATGAAAAAGATCATTGGTCTGAGATAATTTCTGTAAATAACGTAGCAATCAAATTCGAACTTGATTCAGGAAGTGAAGCTAATATTCTGCCTATGAAATTTTACGAAAACCTAAAATAAAAAAAAACTCAAACCTAAAATAATAAAAAATGGAAAGTCATTAAGTATTAGTTTATAACAAAAACAAAATGAATGTGCTGGGTGTTTGTAAAATCAATGTTGAACATAATGGCCTGGAAAAATGCTATGATTTCTACATTTTAGAAGGTAATTTTGAACCAATTCTCGGATTGAGAGCTTGTGTGGAATTAAATTTAATCAAAAGGGTCCACTATCTTGAAAAAAGCCAGTCTTCAAAAAATATAATTGATCAATTTTCAGATGTTTTCAAGGGACTCGGTTGTTTTGAAAAACCCTGTAGCATAAAAGTTCGAGATGATGCAGCTTCCCATGTAGCAAGATGCAGACAAATCTCGATTGCCCTACATGAGCCTGTGAAGAAAGCACTGGAAATTATGGAAAAACAAGGGGTTGTTGAAAAAGCAACGGAATGGGTAAATGCCATGGTAGTGAAAGAAAAGAAAGATGGTTCTATACGCATATGTATGGATCCAAGACCACTAAATAAGTATGTTATTCGTCAACATTTAGAATTGCCTACCAGTGAAACCATATTTGCTCAAATAGGTTCAGCTAAATATTTCACAGTGTTGGATGCATCTTCAGCCTTTTATCAGATACCAATGGATGAAAAAAGTTCCGAACTTTGTACATTCATAACACCTTTTGGAAGATACAAATTTGAACGCCCTCCATATGGATTATCAAATGCTTCAGAAATATTTCAAATTTATATTAATGATCTGATAGAGGGTCTTGAGGGTACACTAGCCTATATCGATGATATTCTGGTTTTTGGGAATACTCTTGATCAACATAACCTCAGACTAAAAAATTTATTAGAAAAAAAAAAAAAAAAAAAAGAAATATCTTTTTTGGGTCATATAATATCTGGTGAAGGTTTGAAAATTGATAAATCAAAAATCAACGCTATTGAGAATATTGAAAAACCCCATGATGTCAAAGAATTACAAATGTTCTTGGGCATGGTAAACTATTTAGGTAAATTCATAAAAAATGTTGCTGAAGAAACTGCACCACTAAGGTCACTATTGAAAAAAGATACTGTATGGTCATGGGAAGACTACTGTCCCCAAAATAAAGCTTTCAATAGATTGAAACAGCTCATAAGCCAGGCACCGGTTCTGAATTTTTTCAATCCTAATATACCAGTTATCTTAGCCACAGATGCCTGCCAATATGGTCTTGGGGGGCATATAAGTCAGAACGGTCATCCCATCGCTTTCTGGTCAATATATTTGAATCAGGCCCAAAAGAATTATGCACAAATAGAGAAGGAACTACTTGCAGTTGTGCTTGGATGTGAAAAATTCCATTATTATTTATATGGCAGAAAATTTGTTGCTATAACAGACCATAAACCATTATTAGGCCTGATAAATAAACCAATTGATTCATTGTCCCCACGTTTACGAAGACTAGTCATACGTTTATTGAAATATGACATTGAACCAAAATATCTTCCTGGAAAAGAATTATATATTCCTGATTTACTCTCAAGGAAACCTCTTCAAGAAGGTAAAGAAACCAGTTTTCTTGATGACTTTCGTGTAAGATCAATAATATTAGCTTCTGAGGAGAAACGTCAAGCCCTATTGGAAAGCGCGGAACAGGATGAAGAATTCAAAATACTGAAACATTACATTCATAATGGATGGCCGAAACAAATAACGTCTATTGCAAAATCAGTGAAGCCATATTATCCATATAAGGATGAAATTTTTGAAATTGAAGGTTTTCTTTTGAAAAGAAACCAATTGATAATTCCAAAGAACCATAGGATGGACATTCTCAACAGTATTCATTCAACTCATCAAGGAGTTATTTCCTGTCAGAAACGTGCTCAAGATTCAGTTTTCTGGCCACACATTGATGAACAAATAACTGCTTTAGTATCATCATGCATAACTTGTCTCAAATATTCAAGGTCCAATGAAAAACAAACTCTTCACCCTCATCCAATACCTGATCTGCCATGGGAGAAAATCGGGGTGGACTTCCTAAATGTTGGAAATAAAAATTACTTGGTGGTTTATGATTACCATTCAAAATTTGTAGAGATTTCCATACTCATGAAGAAGGACTTCCACTCTGTTGAAGAATCACTCCTAGGCATTTTCAAATCACATGGATTACCTGCTGTGCTCATGTCTGACAATGGACCACCATTCGAATCAAAAAATTTCAAATCTTTCCTCAAAGAACTTGATGTAAACCAAACTACGTCCAGCCCCACCTATAGCCAATCCAATGGCCTGATTGAACGGCACATGAAACATTGAAAGGAATGTTAATCAAAAATCCTGACAAACATCCTTACCTCATAGTTTGGAATATAATAGTACTCCCAAACAATACCTGCCATCTCCTGTAGAAATGTTAATGGACAGAAAATTGAATACTACTCTTCCGCGTTCGAGAGCTCAACTGAAACCTCTGTTTAACACAGAAAAAAATGTAGAAATTTTGCAATCGAGTCAAGCAATGACAAAAAACTATTATGATAGGAACAAAAAACCATTATCAGAAGCAGTAGTTGACGAACCAGTGATGATTCAGAAATCTACAAGGAACTGGATACCTGGAGAAGTTATGAGCAGAGATGGAAATCCCGAGAGCTACATAGTTCGAACAGATGATGGGGAAATATATCGTAGAAATAGGATTCATTTGAGACCCATACCCACTTCAAAGTCATTGAATTTAAATGGTGAACAAGAACAATCTTCTGCTATACCGCCAGAATCTTCTGCTATAGTGCCGCCGTTAGCCACTGATCCATCACTACCAGACTCTTTATCGAATCAAGGATTCTCCCCAGTGTTTCAATCACCAGTGTCTCATGCAGAAAGAAGCACAGAAGATATATTAATATCAAGAGATGAAGCTATTGAATCCTCAAGGAAAAGACAAACAAAACCTCCTGTCAGATATAAAGATTATATTTGTCATTTTTGATATACTTCAAATTGAACTTTTTTATTTGTGTGTTTTTGTTACAATGTTTGCAAATTCGAAAGAGGACATGTTTATAGTATTATTATTTTAGTTATTTGCTCCCTTACTATTTCTTATAATAATATAATATATAGACATGTCAAGGATGACAGAAAATGTAATATAAAACTTCAGTAAACGTTCAACACTAAAGTAGAATATTTCCATATATATTTACATAATATAACAGCCACCAGCTCCATCACCCAGGTGAAGTCTATGATAGCATATGATTGTGATGACAAAGACTCTGAAATATCGGCTGTTTCGATTCGCGATGTCGCCGAGTGTCCCGAGATAAACACTGCTTACTATAGTGAATCGGGAACTGTTAAAGTTATTCAACGGGACGAAATATCTCTCCAGCACGTATGGACTTGTCTGATAGAAGTAACCCGTTTAATCTCCCATTGTGGCATGCATAGCCATAGTTCGGTTGTGGCCGGGGGTATCATGAACTATATTTATCGTGTTGGCGCAGAAGAATGTCGCAGCATACATCGTTACCGAACTCTGAAGATCTACCAACAAAATATTGGCGGAATAACAATGAATGGAACTACGACAGCATCTCTGACACTAGAGGGGGCAGTAGATTCCGCTGGAACGTGCGAAGGAAGTTTGGAAGGACGTCGTTATTATTGCAACTATTAAAATTCAGGTAACGGATTACCTAGCCAAAATGAAATTGGATGAAAATGAAATAAGTTTGATAGGTGGCGTTGTTTGCCCATTCTTGAAAAGATACTGTTTTGACACAAATCTGGGGGAAACAACATGGGAGGTCAGTCCTCTACGAACTTGCGAAGAAAAACTCAGCCTTCTCTATCTCGGACAGGCTGAAAAGATCAAGAATCAGTTCACCACAGAACAAATCATCGTTGTTGAAGATAACACTAAAGTATTTGCCGTTACTTTAACTAAGAAAGTATATTTATGTCAATTGGAGATTTGGCAAACCGAACATCCTAGGATACTTGTCATAGAAGGAGATCAGAAAAACCAATATCTCCAAAGATTAATGTCCTACCACATAATGCCGATCTAATGGCCTATGTAAATAGCAAGTTTTTATATGTAGAACAAGCCTATACTTGCAAATTGGACCAATTATATACCGATACGGTTCATCGACGATGTCTTATACAGGAAGAAATTCTGTGGACCCGTCTTCTGATGGCGCCATTAGTGCCAAGTACCCTAAGCCAGCTTGTAAAAGAGAGTGGAGGTTATGTAGGGCGAGTATTAGGCGAAGTATTGTATATAATGAGATGCGTGCCACGCACTGTCGCTATTCGCTGCACGGAAAAATGTTATAATGAGTAGCCGATAGTAGTAAACAATGCATGCAAATTTATGGCACCAGTAACGAAAATAATTCAAACACATGCGGAAGAAGTGGACTGTAATGGATTGATGCCCCTTGAAGATGACCAGTGGATGGGACTCAGCCCCTACCCCACTATAAAGAAGGCTCCCGAAGTGTTGTCACCGGAATCTAATCTGAAATTGACTTTTTTTCGCCATCCAACCTGTCGTAACTTTGGGAATTTACACCCCGGAAGAAATGAGCAACGCTCAAAGGATTCTCACGTTTGGGAACGAGAGAGAAGCAGTCGAAAAAATCATCGCTAGACGAGTGGCTGGACTAGAAAGAACTGGTCAGGGGTTCTCCACAGTGGATCTCTTCAATACCAAAGAAATGAAGGAACTGGCTCACAACACTATACGCCAGGTCTGGAGATGGTTTACTGACTTAGGACTTTTCATGAGTGGATTGATGGGATTCTATGCCATCTTCAGAATTGTAAAATATGGGATTGGAGTCATACTGAATGGGATCCAGCTTTATCAGACTCTGGGATGTGGAGTTATGATACTAACCAGCCTGTGGAACAATCTCACCATGTGGGTGACTCTCATCGACATCACCGAAAAGTAGGGAAAGCGAAAACTGACCCCGTAGTGGACCAACCTACTCAGCGGAATGAAGTGACAACCCAACGTATTCATCCAAATCTATCGCACTGGACTGAGCAGAAAGACAGCGAAGGTGCAAAGGACATTTTTTCCGGGAAGGGTAAAAAGTGAACATTCTTCGTATTTCTGAAAAATTGGACTATTTCGATCAAATGTCGGAGACAACACTGACTCTGTAACGTGCGTGACCAAATAATAAAATGAACTGATCAAAACTTACTACTGAAGCCGCGTCGTGTCGAACATTGAAAAAAAAGGAAAGACAATAATGTTAATCAATTGAAGAATCCGTCATTATGAGATGAGTGAGGCGTAAGCGGAAGTCCTGGGATCAACAGAAGGCCCCTTCCGAAGGTTATTCCCTCATCAAGAGACCACTTCAAACATCAGGCAACAAAGCTTTTGCGTGAACAGTGCCGTGCGCAAGGGAACGCGAAAAAAAAAATGTTCGAACCGGAAATCAAATTGTATACGGGGTAGATATAAGTTGCAAAGTATCGATATTATGTATGCATGGTAGATTTTAGATTTTAGATTTTAGATGATTTTTTTTTGTTAATTAGATAAAAGTTGTGGCACCGTGTGCACAAAACTTTTCCATTGGGGGGAGTGATGTAGTACCCTGTACAAACGAACTCAGTTCATTACATATTTCGTTCAGCAAATACTTTCGAGTATACGATTGGAAATATATTTCAATAATCATATCGGTAAATGAAATGAGATACTTTTGCCCAGACACCTGCAGATACAGAATCGTTACAGAATTGTCTAGACTTGATAAAACGATCGATGGGTTATTCATAACGATGAAAAGGACCACCCAAGGCAGAAATAATATCATTTTTCTCGCCCGATTGAGAAACGCTGAGTTGGAAACTTTAAGATAATCAATTTTTGCGTGGGGTTTATACAGATCGCCGTTGAAGGGATAATAAAATAAAAAACGACAAAACGCCATTGCATTGAAGGCGGGGCTGTAAGAGAAAAATCGGGATCAAAAAGTGATGCCTAATTGTGAATAAAAATTTTGGAGGCGGGCAAGAGAGTCGGTCAGTGATCGCGAAATCAGACGGTCAAGTGAGCAATACGGGGAGACGGCGAAAACGCGTCGAGAGTTCGAGGTGAGGTTGCGTCGCGACGCCCTGGATTAAGGGTTGAGTATCGTTTCGGTGGTAATTAGTACACGCGTGTGTTCAGCGTAGAACCCGGAACGGAAAATAGTGACGGTGATCGTGCACTGGAAAACAATTAGTGAATTCAGGGATTTGATGAAGTTACTGGATTATCTGCCACTGGTAGGAAATAGCAGCTCAGCACACAGGGTGAGCGATTTGAAGCTGTATGTTAATGTAACTAACCACTTATAATCTCTGGGAAGGATTCATTTTCAATTTTAAGTTTTACAGTACGCTTTTTGCAAATGAGAATAATTGATACAGGGTACTCGTCTCTTTCCACTCCATTCTGTAAAATGAATACAAATGTGTTTTGGAGATAAATACTTCACATTTTGCTGAGCTCCAGGAATTGATATTTCGATCATGTCTATGCGTTTTTTTTCAATATGTATTTTTACTAAAATATTTTGAAACTATTGCCGGTTTTATCTAATCAAGAATTTGTTTGTTATATTTATTTTTACCTTTTCTATAATATAGATATTTTTTTCAAGTTACCTTTCATTTCTCTCACCTCAGAGAAGTCATAGTAAGATCTGAAAGACCTGCCTCCGCGCGCATGCCGAACTGATGTCTTTTTGGACTACGAGCGTGGAAGAAATGTATTTTTATCAAAAATGCACTGCCCTGAACATCAATATAGTAGAACTACACAGGGCAGATGTAACAAATTCATACACCAGACATCCTAGACATAGCACTGATACAGTCCATTCCAGCCAACACTGAGATGGAAGCATTAGACGAAGGCTCCTCAGACCACAACCCAATCCTACTAACAACAAGGGAGGGAGACGCGGAACCTGAGGAATCAGGAAGACCACCGACTGGAACCGATTCCAAAGAATCATACACGACTCCGTAGGACACATTCCACAAATGCACACGAAGACAGACCTCGAAAGAGCAACAACACAGTTGCAACAAATCATCCAGGAAGCCATAGAACGCAGCTCCAAGACCACCCAAGCAACCAGGTTCCACTTCCAACTAGCACTAACCCCAGAGGTTAGGAAGTTAGTTAGGAACACACGCCGCTTGAAAAAGAGATACCAGACAACACTGGCCCCCGAATATAAGAGGAGAATGAACCAGGCAGGCAGGCAACTGCGACTGGAACTCAAAGCTCAGCAAAGACAGCAATGGACAAACAGGATGACAGAAATGAGCACATAAGACAACTCTGTATGGAGGATGCAGAGAGTACTTCGACAAGGCAGAATGAATTCGTTCCCGCCACTCCACGGAGAGGGGGACCTGGTCTACACTGACAACGGAGAGGCAGAAGCATTTGCGGATGCCTTCGAACGCCAGTGTAGAGACAACCAGGTCAACCTTACCGACGAGGTGGAAGACATGGAAACTCGAGCCAGTTAGACTGTCAGAAGAATGAGACGGATCAATGATGCCGAGTACGTCCTTGAACCAACTTCGCCAGAAGAAATCAAGGACATCATTCAAATCCTTGCTACCCGCAAGGCACCCGGACCAGCCCGAATTACGAATAGAGCCCTAAAGGCTCTACCGAGAGAAGGATTTGCTGCCTTGACCAACATCGTCAATGCAGTGCTCAGGCTCAGACACTTTCCACGACCATGGAAAGAAGCCCCCAAACCCAACTAGAAGCATGTGATACCACAAAACCACCGACCCGTTAGCCTCACATCCTCGATGAGCAAAGTGGCAGAGCGAGTCATCCGGAAACGATTGAAACCGCTAACGGAAGAACTCAACGTCCTATCAGACGAGCAGTTCGGCTTCCGGCAAGGACACTCTACGGAAATGCAGGTTTTGAGGATAGTTGACTTTGCCGTAACAGGCTTCAACCTGGGCAGAGGACACCACACAGGAGCATTATTCCTAGACGTTCCCAAGGCCTTCGATAGGGTCTGGCACGATGACTTGATCACCAAAATGGCAGACCTCGGATACCCCACTCCCATAGTGAAGCTGCCAATATAAAGTTCGCAGCGACTCCTCAGCAGTAAGGACCCTAGAAGCAGGATGCGGTACTCCTGGCGCAGTCTCATCTCCAAACATGTTCTCCATCTACACGGCGGACATCCCAACGCCTGAGAACAACTTCAACAAGCTGGCGCTGTACGTGGACGACACAGCACTAGTGGTCAGATCGGTGAACGCAACACAAGTAACACGATACCTGCAAGATCAAGCAGACAAGCTTGAGGACTAGTTCAACCTACGGAAGATCGAGATCAATGCGGAAAAGAGCCAATCCATACTTTTCACCAGAAGGCGAACAACACCGTCAGGACACGTCATCATGAATGACCAACGGATCCCATGGGCAAACGAGGCCAAATACCTTGGAGTCACCCTGGGCAAGAGATTGACATTCAGGCAACACGTAGATCGGAGGCTCGGACTAGCGAAAGCAGCCCAAAGGAACATCTACCCCCTGATAGGACGCAGTAGCAGCATCGACCTCCAGTTGAAGCTGAATCTTATCAGGACCATCCTCCTCCCCATCATCCTGTATGCATCCGCCGCATGGGGTCAATCCACACAAACATACAGGACCAAGATCCAGCTATTCTAAAACGTGAGCCTAAGACTGGCAGTGAACGCTCCGAGATAGTCCCGAATAGATTCATCTACAGGGGCCTGAATGTCAATCCGAACTTCATTGACGACCATCTTCCGAACCACGCCACCGCGGCGTTCCTGAAGATGGACACCCACACGAACCCGGTGATCCAAGACATCCACGCGAACCTAAACCTGGACGATCCCAGGTTCAGAGAGAGGGAGAAGTGTATGCGACCAGTCTACCAGAATGACCGTCCACCACCGAGAGTAGCACTCCGGCGCGTCAGGTGAGTAACAACTCAATACAATACACGTAAGATCAACACACCCACATCACACCTTACACCCACACACCCATCAGGTACATCACCACCATGAACACACAGCACAAGTCAGGTAAACATACAATGATCAGATAACAAGAGGTTCAAAGCACTCAGAGGCTGACTTCATGCCACAGGAGGTACGATTTCAATCAAACGTGCCATTTGCGAGTTGAGGACCGATCCAAGGAGGAGCGAGGGAGGATGAAAGTGGACAGTAAATCTCGTTCACAAATAAAGTGAAGGGAATTTACTATCCATGGGCGCTCAACCTTAAGGGGGGCATGGTGTGTGGGATTGAATTAAGTTGGGAGAAATTATGAAAGCTGAACGCTTCGTGAATTGCTATTCCTGGAGAGTTTTCATTACAATTTACATTCAAACCCAGATTGTCATTAAACCGTGTGGCATCAGGAATATTGTAATCTCCACATAGTTTGAGCATAATTGCTGGTCACAAATTCAACAGTACTAATGGGATCTTACTCCTACAATCCTACTTGTGCATTTACCATGTCTCAATTGCAAGAAAAAATTATTAGTCAAAACGTGTTTTGTTCTGAAGCTTTTGTATTTTCTATGAAAATCCAATAAATGTAGATTCTCAATAAGCGTTTCTCCGATAACCGTAAATCGATGCTCAACATGTGTTTTTGAATCAGGAATTGTAATAATCAGAACATCTTCTGATTCTTTGCTGTGCTCAGCTCAGTTTTCATTTTATGCAATAATGTGTCGGCATGTTCTCGCGATACCAAATATTAATGCAACCTATGACAACATTACATTAGAGTTAAAAGAACTTGAGTCTGATTACCAAGTTAAAAAACGGATTAATTCTTGTTCCTGGTCCTGCAAATATGTGCGATAGCTCATCCGATTCGGAATGACGTCTAGAAAAATGTATTTGAGCATTTATTAGCACATAAAAAATTGCAATTGTTATTAACAAAATTAGATGAAAAAAAAAAGGTATTCAGCTTTTTGTTAATAACTCAAAAACTATTGATATGTGAGATTTTTAAAAACAGATCCTTAAAAAAAAGGAAATTTCTAATAAAAAAGTACTGACTCTCACAATTCTTTCTCCATTATTTATAATTTTTATTCAACGCCGAAAATAGGTCCCCGTACGGCCTTTACGGCATGAGCGCAACACCGCTGGAGACAGACACAAAATAATGTTTTTATTGTATTTGATATTAATTGAAAAATTTGAGAAAATCATGATGTCATCAGAACACTTGAAAGAATAAAGACCCGTTGGAAAAAAAATTATGTCGATTTTTCAAAAAGTTATACGATTGGTAATCAACTAATTTTTATCCAATCTGTTTTTACAAAAGTCGACATAAAAGTTCAAATAATTGACCTATACATTTTCTGCTCCTCGGAGCCCTTTGAATATACGTGCTCAACAAGATCACCTGATGAAAGTTCATTAAAGTTTTATATTTTGTTTTTTATAATTTTTTTAAATAAACAAAAAATGAAATAATTAAAAAAAAATTGTTGACAAATGTCATTATACAGCTGTCTTTGCATCCAAAATGGCATCAATTGACCTAGGAAAAAAATTGTATACGTCATTTGTTAAGAGAGTGTTTATAAATACAAATAGACAAGTATAATATTTCAAAAAAATTATCTGTTACCATTTTATTGTTATAAACAATTTGTGACCCTCGTTTAATTTTTTTTCGGAAAGTAAAATGAATTACAAAAACAGCCATATACAGAGTGACCCATTTGAAAGCGGGCGACCTCTCTAAAACTGTTATTTATTATCCGATTCTGAAGTTTTTTTTCAGTAGATAGAGCATCGATAGTTCTAGTTGAATGCCATGAACTCAAAATGAAAATAAAAATTTCACGCCTACTTCAAATTTTTTTCAAGGTCAAAATCCAAAAAACAAACTAGCGATTTTTTTTTGATAAAAGTTGACGACGCCACTGGATTTGTGATGCTTTCAAATGGGTGTGACCGAAATTTCACGATGAAATTATTTTTTTTAACAGAAATATGTCATAAGTAAAATTCATATCTTTTTATCAAAATATTTCGAGTAGTCGTCATATAAATCACAATCTTGTTAAAAATATCGTTTAAAATGCTCTTTCAGGTCGTTAACAGTCGAGTTTGTAAATAGCAGTTATTCAAAATGGCGTCAAATTATATTTCTTCCAGAAGTAACTCCATAGTATAGGAGATAGTTATGTCCATCAGAACACTGCAGTTTTTTGCCAAAGGAATTGAATGTACATCTTTACATCAAATAGTAATCAATATTCAATAATCAATAATAACCAATATTGATAACATAAATGAACTACAACAAAAGAATGGATTGAAATGAGAGTGCCTACACATTACTTCTCGTACTTTTCAACCAAATTCCGATTTAGGTCGATACATTTATTTTACCATTTTCTAATGCTAACTAACCATAAGATTTGATCAACATTCGATCATTGGTTTGGGGTAATATCTGTGCAAGCCTGTCTTATTATTTCACGCAGTTCCTCTTTGGTGGTTGACAGTTATTCCAAATATCAATCTTGGTTTCATTCAAACATGCTTGGGATACCACATTTCAAAAATATTATTTTCATTAGGAGGCTTTGTAACTTTAGTTGCTTTATAGATGACAAGTCATCAGAACAATAGACGAAAAGACACAAATTTGTCAGTGTTAATAGTGAAGTTTATAACTCCTCAAGTACCTACACTAATAAAGAAGTATGGCTGATAATTCGACTTTGCAGGAGAAAATTGAAATAATAAGACTTCGTGGTAACAACGAAAGATCCGAAAGGGAGTATGTAGAGTTTTCAATAACATGCATCCGGAGCGTCGAAATATTAGCAGAGTTATAGTTGGCCGAATAAACCAAATTTTCAATCAGTATGGAGCTGTTTGTAAACATATTCTGAAGAATAGTAATATCGTACAAAGACAGAGACGAAATAATTCTGAACGAATTTGAAATTATTTCAATAATAATCCGGAAACAAGTGTGAGAATTGCAAGTTTGGACATTAATTTACCGCATGAAGCAATGAGGAGAAATCTTAGGAAACATAATAAGATGAAGCCCTTCAAACCAAAAATTCTTATGGGCTCGAGGAGAATATCTAAATAACAGGAATTTTCTGAAAAAAATTTTGTTCAGTGACGAGGCAACATTCACAACAAATGGATCAGTCAATTCTCAAAATACAAGGTACTGGACGGAATAAAATCCACATTGGATGATGAATTGCAGAAGACAGTACTCACAAAAAATAAATGTTTGGTGTGGAATATTACATACCAAAATAATTGGCCCCTTTTTTTTAAGCAATTTGAATAGTCAAATTCTTTTGAATTTTTTGAAAAACGAATTTTTTAACGCTATGGATGAACTTCCACTGGCAGAAAAGGCTCATCTTCTATTTCAATTAGATGGCTGTTCCATCCACATTAGCAGGATTGTGAGAGATTGTTTGGAAGAAAATTTTCCTAATCGGTGGATAGGGCGAAATAGTGCATTGATCGAGTTTCCCCCCAGATCCCCGGACTTGACTCCATTGGATTGGATGGGGCTTAGTTGAAGAAAAAGTTAACAAAACTCGCCCAACGAGCAAAGAGGAACTGCGTGAAAGAATGGGACAGGCTTGAAGAGATATCACCCCAAACCAATTATCGAATGTATTGGGTAACATTAGAAAACGATACGATAAATGTATCGAATTAAATGGAGAATTGGTTGAACGGTCCGAAATTTAATGTGTAGGCACTGTCATGACAATACATTCTTTTGTAGTAGTTCATTTATGTTATTGATATTGGTAATTATATTATTGGATGTAAAGATGTGCATTTCTATTATTGGACAACAAACTGCAGTGTTCTGAGAGACATAACATATCCCACATAGAGTTGTTTTGTTCTGAAGGAGTATTTTAAACCATATTATTTACAAAATTGTGATTTATAGGACAACTATTTGAATTATTACGATATTGATATGCATATTTTACTTATGCTATTTTTCTGGTAATAACAATAATTTTATAGTGAAATTTTGGTCACACCCATTTGAAAGCATTACAAATTCAGTGGCGTCATCAAATTTTATTAAAAAAAATCGCTTATATGTTTTTGGATTTTTGACCATAAAAAAATTCGAAGTGGGCCGTGAAATTTTTATTTTCATTTCGAATTTATGGCATTCAACTAGAACTATCGATGCTCCATCTACTGGAAAAAAACACTTCTGAATCGGATAATAAATAACAGTTTTAGTGAGGTGGCCCGCTTTCAAATGGGTCACTCTGTATACACAGTACTGAAAAAAATTGTCCTTAATTTTTTACAACATTTTTGAATATTACAATTTTATTCAGTACTTTTTTTTATTGTTTTTTACTTTTAGGAAAAAATATAACCGAGGGTCACAAATTGTTAATTTAATAAACAATGAAATTATTGATAAAAAAAATATGATTTTATTCAACCTCTAGAGGAATGCCATTATGATTTTTGAAGTGGAAAACATTTCTTAATCAATCATTTAAACAAACGAAATATAAAAAAACTATTATAAACAATAAAAAATATTATTTGAGGTTTTTTTTTAATCATCATTTTGTCTTGACAATAAAATGGCAGAAAATATTTTGTTTCAAATATTATACTTGTCTATTTGTTTATAAACAGTTTCTTAACAAATGACGTGAATTTTTTTTTCCTAGTTAATTAATGCCATTGTTAGATGAAAAACAGCTGTATAATATTTGTCGACAAAAAATTTTTAAACGAAATTTTTTTAATATTTCATTTTTTTTAAAAAATTAACAAAAAAATATAAAACTTCATTGAACTTTTATCGCGTGATCTTGTTAAGTATGTATATAAGGAGGGCTTTGAGAAGCAAACAATTTCTAGGTCAATTATTTAAACTTTTATGTCGACTTTTGTAAAAACAGAGATTGGATAAAAATCTGATAATTAACAATCTTATAACTTTCTAAAAATTTGACATAAATTTTTTTCAACGGGTCTTTATTCTTTCAAGTGTTCCGATGACATCATAATTCTTTCAAATTTTTAAATGAATATTTAATACTATAAAAAAAATTGTGTGATAATACTCTCTCCAGCGGTGTTGCGCTCATGCCTTAACGGCCGCGCGGAGCCCTATTTTCGGCGTTGAATAAAAATTATAAATAATGGAGATTGGATTCCGGTAGTGGGGACTTTTTCATTGAAAACTTCCTCCCCATTGAGGATCTTTTTTCAAAAATTCCTAAATATTAATAGTTTTTGAGTTATTAACGAAAAACTGAATATCTTTTTTTTTCATCTTATTTTGTTAATAACAATTGCAAATTTCTATGTGCTATTGAATACTCGGGATACATTTTTCTAGACGTGATTCCGAATCGAATGAGCTATCGCACATATTTTTAGAACCGGGAACAAGAATTAACCCGTTTTTAAACTTGTTAATCAGACTATATATCATAGTCAGAATTTACCTTCTGCATGAGATGTATCTCATCACAAGTTTCAAGCAAGAACTTATGAATCTCATCTCTTGTAAAAGTTGGGAACATCTTAGGCTTTTAACAAACAGATTTTATTTTCAAACATGAAACCAATTTCGCATATCTGCTGGCTTAATTTTAGGCACGCAAACTACTCAAAAAAGTGCACTTCCTTGACAGTTGTAGAAAAATAAATAATATTGTACCAATATCCTAGTTTGTTTCCTTTCTTCTAGCCGATATGGCGATATCAATATTTTGCCAATATTTTCTAATATTGGACAAAAATTGTTCCAATATGTGTTAACCAATACCTGGAGAGACAGAAGAAATGTTTTCCACAAAAGTTTCAGGATTTGATAGTGGCTAAATTTTTCAAATATACAGGGTGTTTGGGTCCGGACTGAACTCAACTTTGCTAGGGATATTTTTTATTTTTATCTCTGCAACAAATGTCTTTTGAGGAAAAATGGCCCCCTCACTTGTGACACCCTGTATAACAAAAGACCAATTTTAACATTTAATGTGTAATATATTGTTGTGTTTATTTTTATTTCTCGAGTTCACTCATAACCAATTTCTTTTCTTCATTCAAAAAGAGATAATATGCAGTTTATGGAACGTATTATGTTGCTAGGGCAGTTAGAGACCAGTGCCAGTTTATATGATACTTGTTTTACATGCATTTGCTTATTCATTTATGTAACTTGTTAAAACAATTTCACAATTGAATTTGAAATAATATATCTTCGTAATTATTTCATTTTTTATTCTCTGGTTGTGGTCTTCCCACGGTACTTCAATCACTGGAAAATAGTGTACGGGATCAAGCGAATTGATAAAACTTCACAAAGAAAATGAAAATCCCGAAATAGGAGATTTTGGTAGAAAATTTGATTTCATCAAGAACTTTTTCAATTAAAAATATGACGCTTTGAACATGGATATTTTCCGAAAATTTCAATTGATTGCACAGTCTTTTGTTGAGTGAAATTTTCCAAAAACAAATCGAAATACTTTTCGAATGGTATCTAATTATTTCAAGCTGATATGAGTCCCATTATCATTAAATGATTTGAATATGATAATGGAATAAATAATACAAACACTGTAATATGGTGCATTAAAGCTTACCCTGAATAATTTTTAAGTACATCAAAAATATCATTATATTGCCTTTAGCGAAGCTCATTAATTCATCCCGGATTGGCCACAAATCTCAGAAATTATTCCCAAATGTCGAATAACTCTGATCTATTTCTTTGGTTACTATTTCTCCAAGAATTTTTACAAGGATTCCTTCAAATCGAATCATGTTGGAAATGGATTCAAATCTCCCGAAAGACTTCCTATTAGTTGTTTGTAATAAAATGAAGAATGACAAGCACACAAGGATATAGACAGTACTTGGGTTCCAATCCTAATATCATTTAGCAAAATTATAACTAATATTTATTTATATAGTGTAACTTTATGAATTCGATAAATGTTAAAATAAAATTATTTTCCGTTCATTGGCCAAAGATAAACTTAAATAGTATCTGATTGACACGAGCTAATGAACCTCAAATTAAGACTAAATTAAGCAAAATGTAAACATACAAGGAATAGAATAAACTCAGCTCCAAATGAAACCAAAGAAACTTGGAAAATTATCAACGAAAACTTAAATAGGAAAAATAAGAATAGAGAAACAATCACGCTGAAATGTGATGAACGTTTGATAATAAATAAAAAACAAGTAGCTGATAAATTTGCTGACTATTTATCAAATGTAAGCAAAAACAAAACTGATAACCTTTTTGGTGAACATTCTTCAAGTACATGTACTGTTTGTAATTGTTCTCCAAATGGTATATTTATACCTTACCTAAAAGATGATCAATGAGAACCACTTTTAGACATACCTTTTTTTCAGACTGTCACGCGAAAAGCTCGGTTCCGATTCCTAGCAGTGGATGTTTCTTTGTCAAAATTAGTTCCAGCTACAATAATATTTTATTTCATAGTGGAAAATTATATATATTATGAGTTTTCGAGAGAGTTCAAGAGCAGTGAATAATCAGTATGAATGAATGAATCTGTAAAATGATTCCTTCCATTTTGGAACAGGAAGAATTGTAACTTTCCACGTTGAAAATTCGAATATAACATGAATACTGGTAGTTTTATTCAGCTTTAAATGTGATTCGGGTTATATTCTCATCAAATATCATTCATGCTAGACGATTTTATAACAAAAATTTTAAAATTTTTCCTCAAGTATTTTTTCTCTAGGAAATTCAATTCGTGCAGTTTGCAATTTGATTAAACCACCGTGGTTTAATCAGATAATGAGCCCGCAAATCGCACTCGGTAAAATGTCCAGGCGAAATGCTTTCTCGAAAAATGCAAAACCATTCGAGCGATAAAAGTCAATAATCAGTCGCATTGCTATAAACAAAATTCATAACAACCGTTAACCTTACATCTTTCAAGTTGATTTGACTCCCAATAACAATTCAAACTGCTTCCTTTTTATAAATTTCTGTTGAATATTTCCGCCCAAGAATAAAATAAAATATACACGATGGTAAAAAGGCTTTACCTGATCGTGGAATTGATCAACATTTTCCACTCACAGGTAAAGCATCTTTCAACGTCTTATATAATGAATAACTGTTATTTCAACATTATTCACAAAAATAAATTCCCAGCACAAAATTTTCCAAGTAAACCAAATCCGTAAATCGAATTCAAATATCATTTTACCCAAATTACAAATTCAGGAATACCTAATTCATATAAAATTCCCGTTAGAGCATCAATCCCTTCCAATTTGAGCACAGATGACCATTGGCAAGTAATAGGTACCTTCATTTGCATAAGAACATCCCAGTGAGGGTGGTAAACTTACACCAGGTACCATTTAACCCCGCAAAAATTCCACAATTATTCAGTCAGTGTTTTGTCTTCAAAGTGAAAAGTGAATTGTTCTTTCATCAGTGAAGTTGTGCAAATGTTTGCTAAAGGGGTGAGTCGATATCGTATTTGGTATGTTAATCAAAAATTCTATTGAAACTGATTCCAATGCTCCGTCTGAAAATTAGTGCAAGCTTGAAGTGTAATCTAAAAGTATGTTCAAGCTGAGAGTCAATATGAGCGGAATAAAGATTCATTAACTGTTTTTTTGTTGAAATAGTACGCATGTTCCTGACTAAATAATTCATTGAGTGAAGCTTGGAAAAAAAATGTCCACATTGTGCTCATCAGTATAAAGCCCTAGATATGTCATTGTCCCATTAGAGCTGGATGAAGTCTTGTCATTCACTTTGATTTCTATTGTGTTACATGTATTCTGTTCGTTATGAAATCTATATAAAGTTGTCTTGTCTACATTTAAGTACAGGTCATTCTCATTGAAATAACTGGTAAATTTTTTCATTACATTGGTGCCTACATTATCTATTTTTGATGTTGCAGGAGCTGATATTATCAATGAAAAATCATCTGCATATGCAGTATACATGCCTGAATTGATATTCTGATCATTATCCGTCACATACAGTATAAAAAGTATAGGGCCTAATATTGAACTTGGGAAACACCCCTCTCAATTGTGAGTTGAAATTTTGAGACTTGCTGTCAATGTTTTGGGTTATACTGACATACTGTGAACGTTTTTATATGAAAAATGAAGTCCACGTGTTTGAAACCCCTCTAATACCAAATATTTCCAGTTTTGCTAATAACTTTGCATGATTTACACAATCGAAAGCCCTGCTCAAGTCACAAAATACTGTAGCAGGACATTCTCCTCCTTCAATATGTTCTACTATTGTACTATAAAACCTAAAGCCGTTATCGTCGACCTGGATTCTCGAAAACCATGTTGTCAGTCTATCTCTTGGTACTTTTCGTCACTGTATACGATTAGGATTGAAGTACATTGGGTACTGGGCAATTGTCTGGCCTATCAAACCCCGACAAAAAAAACACGTCATTTAATACTTTTACTGGACCTAGAATCTCTTTCAGCATATAACACAGGAGATCCATCTCAAGAAAAAACCTGTCAGTCTTTTACTTGTTACTTTTCGTGACTGCATATGTTAAGAATTGTAGAATTAGAGGAACTGGGCAATTGCCTGGCCCATCGAACTACAGAAAAGTTTCCAATTGTAGCACATTGGGTACTGGGCAATAAATAGGCCGGACAATCACCGCCCGGAGAAAACAATACATAGAGTATTGAAAAGACAACGTATACCAACTCCTACAGGAACTAGAACCCCAAATTATTTTCAGCGTACAATACAGGAGATCCATCTCGAAGAAAAAACCTTCGTCGGCCTCTTACTTAGTTTCAGATTCGTAGTCCAAGGGGTGCTGGGCAATTGCCTGGCCTATCAAACCCCGGCCAAAAAAAACACGTCATTCAATACTGAGAAGACAACGTTCACCAACTTTTACAGGACCTAGGATCTCTTTTCAGCACATAACACAGAGATCCATTTCGAGAAAAAACCTTCAGTCTTTTACCCGGTACTTTACGTCACTGCATATGTTCAGAATTGTAGTACGGAAGGTACTGGGCAATTGTTTGGCCCATCAAACCATAACCAAGAAGAGCATGTCATTCAATACCGAGAAGACGACGTTCACCAACTTTTACAGACAGAATCCCAAATTAAATTTGTTTTTGATTTCAGCATACATTACAAGAAATCCATTTCAAGAAGCAAACTATGTCCTTCTTTAACTTGGTACTTTTCGTCAATACATATGTTTAGAATTGTTGTACGAGTAGTCTTGGGCAACTGCCTGGCCTATCAAACTACGAGCAGAGTAACCAACTTCTTGAGGACCCAGTATCCCAAATTAATTGTCTTCAACATACTATACAGAAGGGCCACCTCAAGGAAAAACATCTACCAGTCTATCTCTTGGTACTTTTCGTCACTGCATACCTCAAATAACATTTGTCTTTTCAGCATAACATAAAGGATATCCATATCAAGAGGAAACCTATATCACTCTTTTACTTAGTACTTTTTATCGTTGCATATGGATTGAAATACGTTGGGTACTGGGCAATTGTATGGCCTATCAATTACCAACCAAATAAAACAATACATAGAGTATTAGAGGAGTACGTTCACCAACATTCACAGGACCTAATAGTATTTCCAGAATGCAATATAGAGGATCCATCTCAAGAAAAAAATCTGTCAGTCTTTTACTTCGTACTTCTCGTCAGTACATAGGATTATAGTACTATGGGCACGTACTTGGCAATTGTCTGGCATATCAATCAACGGCCAAAGAAAACATCGTTCCAAGTACTGGGAAGACAACGTTCACTAACTTTTACAAGACCCAGAATCCCATATGCTACAGAAGATGCCACTCTATACAGAAGGTGCCATGTCGGAAAATGAATTAGAAGAGTCAGTTATCGATTTAAGCCTTTTAAACTTGGTATACGCATTGTTTCTGCAATACATAAAGTGTCGGAAAATGAATTAGAAGAGTACCGTCAATTATCGATTTAAGCCTTTCCAATAGTGATTTTTTCAAAATGTAATCATCATTGGAGATGCTTTTCCCGATGGATAGGAAATCTAGAGACGGCGCATGGGGTTATTCAGCTATTCAAGATACACAATCATCAAACACAGTCCATTTAATGAAAAGGATATACGCATTGTTTTTGCAATACATAAAAGTGTTGGAGAATTGATTAGAAGAATATTGTCAATTATCGATTAAAGCCTAACCAGTAGTATTTTTTTTTTCAATCATCATTGGTAATGCTTTTCCCGTTGGTTGGCAAATCTAGAGACGGCGCATGGGGTTATTCAGCATTTCGAAATACACAATTATCAAACACTGCCCATTTAAAGAAACATATGTTGCGAAACATTTCAGCTGTACATAACTCTTAGCATTCCTTCGTAGTTTGTCTAGTACTCAGCGCCTTACAATATCGAGAATTATCGAATACTTGGTATTTTTCGTAAATACGTTGTTACATAACCGTAGTACGATAAGTTCCTAGGCTTTGCGTTCTGGATATCCCTCCTATATCCGCTCAAGTCAGCTATATCATACAGGGAAGAATATGTTAAGCCAGAAAACAGTACTGATCACTGTTCGTACATGCGTCTATATAAAGTATCGCAGCATGATCTGTTCTCGGTTCTGTGGCGTGGTTATCTCTACAACTCTCAAATCGAGCTCATTTTATATTTTTTACGGTCTACACCGGGAACAGTCAGTACATGCGTATATTCGATCGCAGTACGAGCTGTACACAGTGTGGAAGGTGATAAATCTGCTACAAGATACGCTGAAGTACCTTTGGATAATATTCCCAGCGAGCACATACATCCCTGGGATGTTTTGAAAATGTTGGTTTGCGATGTTTTTCTCAGACGCAATATGCACTTCCCAAAGAGGACTTCAAAGGATGTTGGAAGTATTGTATTTGTTCTTCTGTGGCATTTATTTGTATGCCTACTGAGAGGTATTGGCGAAGTCAAAATGTTAACGTGTGGATGTTCTTTCTAGAATTACATAGTTTGCCTTGAGGTACATCCTAGATATTGAATACACATTTATTGTCCAGGTCCATAAGGGTTCTCGACAATTTTATTTAATAACTTGATATTTTCCCACAAAAAAAATTAAACATTCCATTTGAATTGAATCTGAGAATATTTATATTTTCTCCCTCTTTCTTTATTTCAATAGTTGAAATAAATGAAATATTTCCAGAACTGCATAATAAAGTTTGTTTTTCAGGAAAAGACCCCGGCATCGACGAATAGGAAGATTAATCATTGTGCTACACGGCTCTCTACGTCACTACATACTTCATCAGCATTTTTAGTACGTTGAGAGCCGAATAGTTCCTTGAAAATGCATCAGAGATCCATCTTTCATCGTCAAAGAACGAGAAGAAGCAAGAGGACCACTGACTAATTGTATAACGTTATCACCCGGAACTACTCGTATATCTACATTGATTATGAATTGTAGTACGTGTGGTTCTTGGTCTTGTACGTTTCTACACTCCTTGTGTTGAATAATGGATCATGTAGCAAGTAAATTACTTGGTGCCCTTCGCGTAGCTACATTATTAATGTTCAGGATTGTAGAATGATAATCATTTGGTAATAGAACGCATTGTTGCAAGTGTCGGAAAATTAATAAGAAGAGTATCGTCAATTATTGATTCAACCTTATCAGTAGTGATTTTCTTCAAATGTAATCATCTTTTTCCTCAATGGTTGGCAAATCTAGAGACGGCGCATGGGGTTATTTAGCTATTCAAAATACACAATCATCAAACACAGTCCATTTAATGAAAAGTGCATATGTTGCGAAACATTTTAGCTGTACATAACTTGGTACTTCCCGTCAGTACGTATGTTTAGGATTATAGTACGGAAGGCAAGTACTGGGCATTTGTCTGGCATATAAATCCACGGACAAAGAAAACATCAGTCCTAGTGCTGGGAAGACAACGTTCACTAACTTTTACAAGACCCAGAATCCCATAAGAAATTTGTCATACAATACAGAAGATGTCACTCTATTACTTTGTACTTTTCGTCACTACATTATTGGAAATGCTTTTTTCTATGATTGGCGAATCTAGAGACGGCGCATGGGGTTATACAGCTATTCAAGATATACAATCATCAAACACAGTCCATTTAATGAAAAGGACATATGTTGCGAAACATTTCAGCTGTACATAACGTACTTCTCGTCAGTACACATGTTTAGGATTATAGTACGACAGGCAAGTACTGGATATTTGTCTGGCATATCAATCCACGGCCAAATAAAACATCAGTGTTAGTACTGGGAAGACAACGTTCACTAACTTATACAAGACCCAGAATCCCATATGGAATTTGTCATACAATACAGAAGATGCCACTCTATTACTTGCTACTTTTCGTCACTACATATGTTCAGGACCGTAGAATGATGAGTATTTGGTAATAGACCGTATCGTTTCTGCAATACATAAAAGTGTCGGAAAATTAATTGGAAGAGGATCGTCAGTTATGGATTAAAGCCTTTCCAATAGGAATTTTTTTAAATTTATTCATCATTGGAAATGCTTTTCCTGATGGTTGGCGAATCTAGAGACGGCGCATTGGGTTATTCCGCTATTCAAGATATACAATCATCCATTTTATGAAAAGGGCATATGTTGCGAAACATTTCAGCTGAACATAACTAATAGCTTTTCTTCGTAGATTGTCCGGTACTCAGCGACTCACAATATCGAGAATTATCGAATCCTTGGTATTTCTTGTACATACGTTCTTACAGAACCGTGATACAATAGCTTTCTGGTCTTTGAGTTCTGGATAATCCTCCTAGATTTGCTCAAGTCAGCTGTATTATATAGGAAAGGAGATGTTTAGCCAGAAAACAATAGCGAGCACTGTTCGTACGTACTACTATATGAAGTATCGTAGTACAATCTGTTCTCGGACTGTTCTGGGTTATTCTTTGACTCTCCAAGGTAGCATTTTCCAGTAGTAAACGAGTGGTACTCTTCGGAATACATTGACCTGAGCAATCAGAATAATAAGAGATCAAACCTTTGCGTTCTGGATATTTCTCCTATTCTCAAGTCAGCTATATCATACAGGAAAGGAGATGTTAAGCCAGAAATCAGTTCTGAGCACTGTTCGTACATGCGTCTATATGAAGTATCGAAGCATGATCTGTTCTCGGTTCTGTTGCGTGGTTATCTCTACAACTTCCAAATCGAACTCATTTTATATTTCCTTATGGACTTCACCGGTTACGGTCAGTGTATGCGTAAATTCGATAGCAATATATCAACTCTATCATCCTACCATCCTGAATTGTTGCAAAACATTCACTCAGAAAGTGTCAAGTTCGTTTTTTCAAGAATAATCTCCATTTAAATCTCTCAAAACGTTAGATCTCTCAAAAGAAGGATGCATTCCTGGTGGTATAAAAATTGAAATGAAAACTCCATTTCGGATAGAATGTGATACCTTGAAATGTCCAAATGAATGACAAAAGGCTCCAGAAAGTGATCTCTAAAAATGTTTTATTTACAGCGATTTAATGTGCGCAAAACGTTTTGGGAATGTTCTGTTGTGTCTATGAAAAGGATATAAAAAAAACCAAAAAAAGTTATTTTTGTGACATCCCAGGGACATTCTCATAATAGCCACCTGTGGCGGACATCGGCTGTTTCATAAAAGTTATATTCATGTATAATCAGAAAATCGCAGTGGATGTTCAATGTCTCAAAATCTCGTACTTTAACAGATCTGAGATGTTTTTGTGCTCGCTGTGTTATAAGATGAGGTATGATTTCTGATACTTTTCAGTATACGAAATATGTCATTAGTTTTGCTTCAACTCATGTCGATGGATCGGAATATTCTTTATTTCAATAGTTAAAATAAATGAAATATTTCCAAAGCTGTATAATTAAGTTTGTTTTTCAGGAAGAGGCCCCGGCATCGACGTAAAGAATGATTAATCCTTGTGCTACTCAGATCTCTACGTCACTACATACTTCATTAGCAATTGTAGTACGTTAGGAGCCGAATAGTTCTTTGAAAATGCATCAATCTTTTATCGTCAGAGAACGAGAAGAAGCAGGAGTACCACTTGCTAATTGTGTAACGTTATGTCCCGGAACCACTCGTATATCTACATTGATTATAAATTGTAGTACGTGTGGTTCTTGGTGATAGCCGGTGCTTTTCTACAGTTCTTGTGGTGAAAAATGGATCATGTAGGAAGTATATTACTTGGTACCCTTCGCGAAGCCTCATTATTAATGAATTGTAGCATGACGAGTATTGAGCGATAGACTTGGACATCGGATCAGAAAAAAGTCCGATATTTCTGTGAGAATGATCAGAATGAGTTCACATGTTCTAAAAAATGGGTCAGTCTTTTAGTTGGTACTTCCCGTCAGTACATGGGATTATAGTACTATGAGCAAGTTCTGAGCAATTGTCTGGCATATCAATCCACGGCCAAAGAAATCATCAGTCTAAGTACAAGGAAAACAACGTTCACTAACTTTTACAAGACCCAGAATCCCATATGAAATTCATCACAATACAGAAGATGTTACTCTATTACTTGGTTCTTTTCGTTACTACATATGTTCAGGATTGTAGAATGGTAGAAGTACTAGGTGATAAAACGCATTGTTTTTGCAATACATGAAAGTGTCGCAGAAATTAATTAGAAGAGTATCGTCAATTATCGATTGAAGCCTTACCGATAGTGATTTTTTGTTTGTTTTATTAATCATCATTGGAAATGCTTTTTTCGATGGTTGGCAAATCTAGAGACGGCGCATGGGGTTATTCAGCTATTCAAGTTATACAATCATCAAACACAGTCCATTTAATGAAAAGGACATATGTTGCGAAACATTCCGTCTGTACGTAGCATTCCTCCGGAGTTTGTCTGGTACTCAGCGCCTTACAATATCGAGAATTATCGAAACTTTTGTATTTTCCGTACATACGTTGTTACAGAACCGTAGTACGATAAGTTCCTAGGCTTTGCTTTCTGGATATCCCTCCCATATTTGCTCAAGTCTGCTATATCACACAGAAAAGAAGATGTTAAGCCAGAAATCAGTACTGAGCACTGTTCGTACATGCGACTACATAAAGTATCACAGCATGATCTGTTCTCGGTTCTGTTGCGTGGTTATCTCTACAACTCTCAAATCGAGCTCTTAATATTTTCTTACGGTCTACACCGGTTACTGTTAGTACATGCGTATATACGATCGCAGTACGAGCTGTACACAGTGTGAAAGGTAATAAATCTGCTACAAGATCCGCTGAAGTACCTTCGGATAATATTCCCAGCGAGCACATACATCCCTGGGATGTTTAGAAAGTGTTGGTTTGAGGATGTTTTTTTGAGACGCAATATGCACTTCCAAAAGAGGACTTCACAGAATGTTGGAAGTATCGTATTTGTTCTTCTGTGGCATTCCTTTTTATGCCTACTGCGTGGTATTGGTGAAGTCAACTATTCATTTCATTTTTTATTCCTTCATTTTAATCTCACCTACTATTCTACACAGAACAGAAACAACATTCTCATATTTCCATGAGCAAATGAAAACAATATTATTCATTATAATATAAACCAATGTCCAAATGATCTATCCACTCATTTTCTGCATGAATTTTAAAATTCCCGCTCTGTTACATTGTTACAATTTGTCAATTCAGTGTGGTACACCTGATAAACCTCGCAGAACAACATTGGACTATATAGCACATCAAATACTGCATTCAGTATTCAGTGCATTGTGATTTTACCTGCTTCCTCTTTCTGCGTTGTTTTGGAGTTGACGGCGTTGGTTGAGGTTTTTTTATTTTTAACTAAACGTGGAAAGTGATAAGTGTTTGAATTGTAGAAAACATTACATATTATATAATAAAAAAAAATTATATCACTGATTGATAATTAAATAAGGTAAGTATTACATGAATTGAATGTATAAGCATAGTCCACAAACATAATATAACCTCAAAAACATGCAATGTGTATTTTTTCATAGGGTTTCTGAATCTGTAATGACATAGTGAAACTGTATCATTGAAGAATCTTGGAAAAAACACCTGTTTTCCTTATAATTTTTCCATTAGGAATTCTGTTAGTTCAGATTATGGGGAGTTTCAAAATAAAAAACAACTTCTCATATTTTCCAGCAGACTTGTGCGACCTGAATTATAGTGACTCTTCGAAGAGAAGTTTGTGATAAAACAGAAGAATGATTGTAAAAATTATTATTTATCTAAATATAATTTCAAATGAATCTTTCTACTCAGAGATACAATTGAAATTATATATAAGAAAATATCTAATCATATTGCAATCATCTTCAAAATCCGTGGTTAGTCTATTTCACATCGAATCTGTTTCATGCCCTAAGAAATATAAAAGCCTTAGAAGTTATAAAAAAACTTCACTATCATCCTAACAGACTAAATTAATGGAAAACTTTCACTCAGAAAGTGTCAAGTTTGTTTTTTCAAGAAAAATCCATTCATATTACATGATAGACATCCCAAAAAGGGATACATTCCTGGTGGTATAAACATTGAAAAAAAAACTCCACCTTCAAATGTCCAAATAAATAATAAAAGGATTCAGGAAGTGATCTCTAAAAATCTTTCATTTGCAGCGATGTAATGTGCGCAAAACATTTTCGGAATGGTCTGTTGTGTCTATGGAAAGGATACCTGCGGCGGACATTGGCTGTTCTATAAAAGTTCTATTCATTTATAAACGGAAAATCGCAGTGGATGTCCATCGTCTCAAAATCTCGTACTTTAACATCTCTGAAATGTTTTTGTGCTATCTGGGTTATAAGATAAGGTATGATTTTCAAAACTTTTCAGTATACGAAATATGTCATTAGTTTTGCTCCAACTCATGTCAATGGATCGGGATATTCTTTATTTCAATAGTTAAAATAAATGAAATATTTCCAGAGCTGCAGAATCAAGTTTGTTATTCAGGAAGAGACCCCGGCATCGACGGATAGGAACATTAATCATTGTGCTACACGGCTCTCCATGTAATTACATACTTCATCAGCAATTGTAGAACGTTGAGAGCCGAATAGTTCCTTGAAATTGCATCAGAGATCCATAATTGATCGTCAAAAGAACGAAAGAAGAGGA